>JAQFZE010003735.1:0-12142 GCA_034695245.1 Dicyrtomina saundersi
TCAAAGACTTGACCGTGCCCTGAAATGCTGTTTATATGAATTAGGGTGAAGACTACACATAATGTGAATGTGGGAATGGAATTTATTACTCTCATTTTTCTTTTTGGAAATACAGATGCAATGCTCCTCTTGTTTTGCATTCAATGTAACAAAAAAGAATCAATCAAAAATTGTTTTTCTGCCGCAAAATTCTTTACTAGGTAAAATAAAATAATTAAGGAACTAACAGCTATGTATATTTTTACTACCTTTCCAGATATGAGATGAATTCTTCAATGATGTTCAGTTTCATTTAACGTTTTGTATTTATACATGATTTGAATTTATGTAGCCCTGACCGATTCGAAATCGAATTTGATGGTGGAGTGAATATAATTCTATTATAACCATCACAGTAATTATTATTATTGCCATTATTCACATTTATTATTCCTTTTCTTGAGGCCTTCATGAATACAATTACCTTATTTTCGAGTCAGGCTGCAGACAAGAGAAATATAGCGATTACAATGATTATGACGAGGAGAACAAAATTGAGTTCTCCATATAGTTCATTTTAATCCTTTGTTTAGTACAAAGTAAATAGCGCAAAATACGTAGAAACATATGATTTACATACAAAGGGAGCAGATCGCGGAATGCGAGTTGAGACCGCATAACGGAAACTCTCCTACGCTGTGGCCTGTATCTCGATCACGATGACGATCAATTGGGTGAATTTGAGGGATTGGCAACAATTGTGCTTTTGTTAAGTGAAATGAGGACACATATTTAATACCTGTAAATGGAAACGAAAATATCAGTCACCCCAAAAGTGCATCGAAACTGCATCGGTTTTGCATTCTTATGCAGTTTATTATTTGCCAAATAATGTTATTGCTATTACCATATTATTATGCTATACTTATTCAACCTCTATAATTGCCTCTCTGTATTTGGTAATGTCAATGTTGATATATACTCTCGTTCGTCGTATGTCGTATCCAATGTCAGTATAATATGGTTGTAGGACATTTGTACTCTCAAGCTAAGTATAGTACCTTCATTAAAAAAGACTGGCAATTTTCATAGATCTATAGGTACTAAAATAAATTATTTTTTTAATATTTTGTTTGGATTCAAGTCTTGATATCTAGTAGAAATGTAGGCATGCTTTTATGAATGTACATTTGCATATGAATAAAACAGTAATTAACAGAAGAATTCGATTAATTTGTTTATGATTCGTAATAGCTTCATTAAGAGATACATACTAGATATTTTGATGGCCAAGGTTGAAATTACATTTTGTCGTATGATGTATAATTTAGCAATAATATTAACCTATTAATTCATTTTTATAATACTTAATGGTGCTAGGAAAACATGCCATTGGGTAAATAGTAAATACAAATGTACTGCTAACCAGTTATAGAAAGTGAAACCAATATGGCATCTTTCCTTGAAAAACAACAAATTCCAATAAAGACTAAACAATTTCTACCTGTAGATCCAATACAAAAATAGCACAATACAAATTCAAATTAATATATGTATGATAATGCTTGGCATTGCATGGGATAATGGAGATATCAAGGATTAAGTAATGTTGTGAAATGTAATAGAACTAAAATAAATAATTATTAAGGTTAAGTTACTGCAATTACTTAGAAGCATATTTAATTTTAATAAAGCATTCAAAATTGCACCTTTAACATTTTTTCACCTTCACGAATAATTATTACAGAATTCTAAAGACCTCAAGATATAATAGAAATTCAAATGAAAAATACAATATTGGAGAAGCATACATATGTATTTAATTAGAAAATGAATGTAGGTATGTAATGTAGTTCAAATATTCATGTAATAGAAACATCTGCACATCCCCGGAATACCTAAAATAAAAGTTAAACGGACTTGATTCATAATTCCTCAGTTACAGGGTTTTAATACGTCCGTCGCAAATAATCATAAAGGAAATTGTCATTATTTAGTACCTCTTGAGGTCCGCAACCTCGAGCAGTTGTTCCATTTTTACACTTTCCCCATGTATTTCCTATAAAAACAACAGTTGGCAATCTTAGCAGAGCAAACTTTTCTACGCATTGAATGTTTCAAAAATTCAAAGCCATTCAATTCAAAGGAATTGTATGGTAATTATAATAATTTACGTGCGTACAAATTATTGCACAAAATGATCCTAAAAAATAGGCTTATTGTTATTACCCAGTATAAAGCCTGTCAAGTAAGCGTTAAATTATAATCATACAAACTTAGCAGTACCAGATTTATAATGAAATTGAAACACACAATTGGAGCAAGTAACGTTGTCGGGAAGAATCACAGAAGAATTATAAAAGCCGGTTCTTTCAAGAATCTTATGAGTTTTTCGAAGCTTTATCCCACTGTCATTCACAAAATACAGTCTATTCTCATTGAAACAAGCTTGAGTGACTGGGATAGAAGCACCGTTCCGGGCACATAGTCTGATCTGAAAATAGTTAAATTTTAGGAAATTATGTCATTACTTACTATAACGAAAACCCGCTTACTTAAAAGTTAAAAGTAAACATACGAAGTGGTACTTACCCGATAAAATCCTGGGTATACGGAAGAAATCCATTAGACCGAAAATGTAAATAGAAAATTTCAAAATATTTCTTCAAAATTTGAAAACCTTTTCTTTTAAATACTTTGAATATCGGCATTTGGGTTAATGTTAAATTTTGAAATCAAATTACGCTTAAACTCAAGGTAATCATTAACTGTACTACCTTTGCATATGATTTAAATGACAATTTTCGAGATGTTGCTCTTACCCAAGTGACTGCGGGTCAACTCCACAGAAATCTTAACAATCTGCAATGAGAAAACATGCATAAACTATAAAAAAAACAAGTTTCACATAATGCTGAATTTCAAACATAATATTTTCGATGGTCGTAATAAAGACTTAATTTTGGAAAATAGAAAACAATAATTATTTCTTGTTTACTTGTCCTCGAGTGTACCGCGCCACAATAATACCTTGTCCGTACACCCCTCCATCTTCATTATCTCTTGGTTGAGGTTGAGCCCAATTATCCCCGCAAATCCCACAACGACCACCGTTCTCTCCATGTTGAACTTGAAACCCACCACAAAAAAGTTCATTGTCATTGTAGTTGGTCTTGGGGTTGTATTTAGAAAATTCCGGGAATCTCCAAATGGAAGACCTTGACGGAGGTTGCATTAGTCTTCCATGACCTGAACATATTTCTATTGAAATCCCTTCCAGAATAATAAAAATAACTGACAGGACTAGGATTAGTTTAGTAAGAGAGAAATTCGGTGATTCCATGATTCAGGTGATATAATATTATGGTGTTGAGACTTTAAGACCTTCCTTCCTTCTTTTGTACAACGTGCTTGTACTAACTAGAACGATCAAGCGATTAGCAATTGTTATTACAACTGAATGGCAGTGCGGAAGAGGATGGGAAGATGTGAGAAGACTTTTCTGGATTGCAGAGATCTAAAAAACGATTAGTTGTGTTGCATACATCAACTTCCTGGTTCAGGTTGGTTTGTGATTTTGGATTGTGCTGTAGTTCCATTTCAAATTCTATCAACAACTTCTGGAAAATATGTAGATGCATGCATTGGTACAACCGCTGAATTATGAGCAGATGTTCCACTGACACTCTGACTGGATACTAATGCGAGTGACACGGCAAGGGTAAAAAAAACAATTCTGGGGTATAATTATATAATGTAAGTGTAAATTACATACACGATTAAGCTGTATTATGTTTACATATATAAATATGACATGTGTGTAACTCATTTTACGGTACAACCGCATTCGGAACATATCACAAGTTTAAAAAATTTCCCTGGCCTTCAAATTAAGAAGATTTATGAAGTTCAACGGCCTGCTGGCCTATGAACCACGTTAAGACAGACTTGTTGTCAATAGGTATGTCAAAAGACATTACGATTACCTTATAACTCCAAGATTTAAAGTTCTTAATTTAAATTTAAAAGTACCTTATAAATGCATTAACGTACGTATAGATACATACTTAAGTGAAAATAAATTCGAAAATTTTACAAACTTCTCACAAACTTATTCGAGGCAATGGATATTTATTCATAAATATTAAGTTCACTCTTCATTATACACTAATACAAATACAATACAAATATATATTATATTATATTCAACATACAGTACGATGCACGTCAACGTGCAAGATCACAATAAGTTTCAGCAGATAAATTATACGTTAACATTATTAACCTTCACATATTTTAAATATTTATATAACCCAACAAATTACAAACAACAATTTTTTTTTGTGTGTACTCAGATACACATTACAAATAACAGCCAAAATGTTGTAATCAAAAATCAAAACCGTATAACAGAAACTAAATTAATTTTGTTTTCAAATTCAATCAAAATCTCGCAAAAACACCCCAATTTAAACACATCCACAAATAATTTGTAATATCTGTAAGATATAGAAAACTAAAATTTTAAAATGTATTCTTATTAAAAATTGGAATTACAAAATACCAATCAAAACAGTAGAATGGAATAATTTATCAATTCAAAATCAAATTTACTTTAGTGTTTAAAAAAACATAAACATAATAATAGTGATTATTAATCACTAATAATGGGTTTACTGTGGATGCGCTGAAACTGGACCCGGTATACAATATAACAATGGAACACAAACCAATCAATCATGATTCGGATTAGAATGGAACCAACAACAAAATTAACATATAATAATAAAGAATAATAAAATTGTAATATAACACTACACCTTCAAAAAATTTCCCACACAAAAAAAAAATTTCAAATTCCTATGTAGTAAAACATAAATCATGATTGCGGGTTTGAATCCAAATTTCAAATAAATAATTTAAACATAGGCAGGCAAATATAATTAACAAGAATGTAAATATTATACGGACAAGGTTCTCAAACATAATGAGAATAATGAATTTTTACATAATGAGGTATTACGGTATGGGTAACACTTCCCGTTTCATTTTCAAAATAATACAAGACTAATAATTATGTATCTACATAATAACCCACAAATAAAAGTAGCATAAAACTTACAACTAGTACATTTTTATGATAATAATATGACGTATAATAATAATATATATGTATATATTTACAATTACATTAAGTATCAAAGTCGATCGACATGACATATATCGGCAATCGGCAAGTAACAATAACAATGAGGAATGAAATGTTCTTAAAATCTAAACAATGTGACTTATATCATGGACTCTCTCTAGTCCATGTATATACAGTCAACATTCAACACTAGAATATTCCCAGTAAATATTTTTTAAAAGAGGAATCTTATATGGAATTATTGAACGGTTACGTCTTTTCTCTGGTCTTTTTTTTCGTTTTCTTAATTAATCATTTCGTATTTGACTTGTGTAGTATTATAATATTATATTGTGTTCTACCAGTAAATTCTTATTTTTAATTCTACTATATGGACCTGCACATTGAAAATCTTGAAATTCAAAATTGAATAATTGACTAACCTGAATAAAATACAAGACTGAATATAACGACAAAATGCATGTTGCGCACACCTGAGGAACAAAGGCAATTAAATTAAATGTGTAAATAATAATTATAAAGTATACTGTGAATATTTTCCGGGCTATTGTGTGTATAAAATTGAAATACCTGTAAATTGGTTGAGTCTAATGGCAAAGCGGCGATCAAATTAATTACTAGCAATCATTAGAAAAATAGTAATAATTACCTCAAAAACTGTTGTAGCTGTATCATCATCATTGTCACCATTAATTATATAAGGCACGGTTTGAAGGCACGGATTTCCTATTTCAAGTTAATGATATACCTAATTATATTTTGTATTATTGTTATTTGTATCTATCTGTATCTATTTTTTATCGGCATACAATGACAAGCACTGCTTTACATGTGGCTGTATCTACTTTTAGTGTTACTGTATATACCTGTATTACCTTTTACTACTAATAATAAATAAATGTTCCTGTTTCGTTATATACTGAAGACAATTTGTTGCATTCCTGGGTTTTCATGTACAATTTTCAAAGTCTACTTAACATAATATTCAATGACGGATTTTACACATATTTTTTACAAAGCTATTCATTTAAATTACATGACAAATGATATGTACGTTCAGGTTCCTGGTTCATATTCATTTACAAATTAAATTGAACTTATGTACGTGATCTAGTAGACATTCCGGGAATTTCTCATACAAATTTACACATTGCAACCCATAAGTGATCTATATTTTTAGTAGATGCTGAAATGTACTCTCCTATGCGGTTAAAGGGTCAAGGTCATGCCAAGAACCGTTAGTACAAAAAAAAAGTAGAATGAATGGATCGAGAGTTGTTTTCATTTCATGACAATAACTACTGGACTTTAAAATAATAACATTAGAAATATTACAACTATGTACATACAACTATAAATTCTTCCACGTAGATTTTAAATCTATTAAGCGTCTTCTGCAAGGCAAAAACGGGACATACGTAATTATGTTACCCGTGCCAAAATTACTCCTACAAACCATACCGTTTAAGTACACATAAATCCTATATATTACACCTCAAACAGTAATAATTGAAAGTATTATACAATATCCCAACGAATTTAGTGCAACACTTTTTTTTCACGTTGAGAATTCAGATTCCCGAGTTCCACAAACGTACGAAGACAATTTACTACGTAAATGCAACTTGGCAAATACGTTAACTACTCTAATAAAGTGGTAAGAATCAGAATCAATTATTAATACAAACATTGTGGTGAGTAGTTAACTCAAACCGCTAAGTCTAAACGATTCAGGACAGGCTAATTCACGAGCGAGGGGGTAGGAAGAGTAACGCTGTCTTTTTTCAATCAACGATCAACGACGACGCTTCGTCAAGATACAGGGGTATGCATACTATGAGGTAAAGAATAATTTCAGGTCTAGCTTGGTATTTTGATAAAAATATTTAAAGCGTCACGATCGAGAAGTTACTTAGAACGATGATAGCAAGAATACGACTCAAGCTTAACTAAACGTACAAATAATTAAGAGCCAAAATCAGTTCGGTTAACCAGACAAAAATCATGATGCTTGGAGTTCAATTGTAGTTTTACATATCTTTGACTGAGCTTATTTTTTATAGAATTAAGTTAAATTGGATACTACTCTTGATCGGACTAGATGATTGAATCAGTGAAAGTACTTTTTTTGTGATATACAGATTATTCCGGTAAACCACAGTTCAGAATTTCAGTTTGTCTGTGTTGTCGAAAATTACAGTGTCAGTATGTGCAAAGGGTTCATCCTAGGACTCAGTACATCAAAATAAACCCTCTGACACATGGTTTCGGTTTTATACTACAAGTGATTGTAGTTTTGATATTGACAGGCAAGAGAAATGTGATTATATAACATTTTAAGTGTTGTGATTCTTTGAATTAGGTTATTTATCAGGGTGACACTAATTGTAAGTCGTGGTAATCGTTCGGTCTACGTACATCAACAACTATACGGAATAGATCATTGAGTAGGTACTACATCGTGACCTCAAGGTGCAGGGGAAAATGGGGATGACAGTTTCTTTTGCCTTATAACGACTAACATAGTTTGTTTCTTTGAAAAAAACAGCGACGAGTATATAAATAACAAAACAAAATCAGACTTTTTGTAATAAATAAATACATTCGTAATTGATAAACCGTAATGTGCGTGAAAATTCGCATTAGGTATATGGTATTATAATTATGGTTTCTAATTAAGGCCAGGCACAAGTTTCATAATTTTCGATTTTCTGTCTATCATTAGAACATACGAGCCAACAGAGGAAGATGAACCTCTTGATCACGGTGCTGACAGGATACCTCTGGAGGATTACAAACATCATTATACCCTCGCATTAGGCATGAGGAGTTTTGGGTCAGAGAGAATGAGGCAGAGAGAGAGACAAATAGACTGATGTCAACAAAACGGAAAGTCAAGCACTCAGCAGCAAATAACAGTACTAACTAGTAAGATTTACAACATCGGAATTGTAGTTTCGAGAACTATCCATGCATATAAATAGCTACAGAATGACTTCTTAGAAATGGTTTTCGTCTCACACATCAGGTACTACAAGTTTGAAGCTATTGCGCATACATAGATGTATAGCCAGAGTCATCAGCAGACGTAGTATTAAGAGTTTTATTCGAATTCAGAGTTAGTGACGTGTCGGAGGACTCACTAAATTCTACGGGTGGAATGGAAAACCCTTCAAAGAACTCGTGCTGAAGAGCGTCTTTGGCGGTGATGCGGTGATGTGGATTGAAAACGAGAAGACGCTGAAGGAGATCTTTGCCCTGTGGGCAAATTCCAGGGACTATTGTTTCCCAGTGGCGACCGATTCGTGGAGTGAATTGATGGGGCAGCACACGGGACTCAGTCGGCCATTCGTCCTCTAAAGGTGTTCCAATTACACTAAAAATTTCAGGAAAAAGTAAAGTTTAAAATTCAATATCACGATACTGCCCAAACTCAATATGTTTTTTGAAAACTTTTAAGTGTGTATTAAATATGCAATTATGGGGCTCAAGAAGGGTTCAGTTTTCAAGAGGCTAGCGACAAAGCTTGCCACAAGGCCCAGGAGACGCTCGATGGAACAAGTTAAAATTTTGTGGAGCTCTCGTACTTTATAGTTTCACCCTGGATTAACTTGTCAGATCAAAATTGCCCCCAAAGTTTGCCATGAGGGGGATAGGATTAGAGGATAGTGGGTGAAATGGTATTAAGACCGCAACAACTGATACAGCAGCCCAACCCCAACTCATATATAGCAATGTAACGTTTGCGTGCATCGCTTTTTACGAATTGTAATGCAACACAAAAATGGAATAAAGTAAAAATTGATTACGAAACTTTATGGATTGTTTCATATCGGACTACAACTTATTTATAAACATGATATAATATGCTTACTCAAAGATTTTTTCCAGTTGATCTCTCTCCGATTCGCCTGGCAATAAAGCCTTTTTACGATAAAGTTCAGCAAAAATACAGCCCACTGCCCACAGATCAAGAGGAGAACCATAAGAGCTTCCTAGTAGAACTTCTGGAGAGCGATACCACAAAGTTACAACCTGCAAGATTATTAACAATTTAAAAAATTAGATAATAGCCCAAATGGGGTTCAAATATTTTAGAATTTAGAAAGTATATCTAAGTCAATAAATGTTAACAACAACTGAAAATCTCCATTAAATTTAAAAAAGATTTCAAAAACTAATTTACCACACTGGTTAGCCTCATGGTGAAGTCGTATATTTTAGCGAGTCCAAAATCGGCAAGTTTAACTTGTCCATTGCTATTAATTAACAGATTCTGCGGTTTTAAGTCACGGTGAACGATACGCTGACTATGTAAAAAATCCACTCCGCATAAAATTTGAAATAAAATATTCTGCGAAATGTAAATAGAGGGACACGTATTAATTTTAACATTATTAGACAACAAATAAATAAAAGTAGGTACCTATTATACAAAGTACAAAGAGAGATCGCATTTCCGTATGAATAGACTCACCTTAATTTTAGAAGTAAGCTCTTCCTTTGGCGTAATTTGAATAAATTTTGCCAAATCTCTTTCGACGTATTCAAAAACAAGGTAAAGATTAAAACTTGGTTCAGTTCCAATTCGCGGTCCATTACATACATCAAGGAATCGAACAATGTTTGGGTGCTGAAATTTATCTAGCTGACGGATCAACGATATTTCCCGTAAAATAGAAACAGGAACTCCATCTTCATTTAGCGGAATCCTCACTTTCTTCAGTGCTACGAAATCTTCGGGATTGTTGATATCCCGGGCCTTATAAACGATTCCGTAGGCACCTGCGACACACACACACAGAAACAAAATTTTAATTACTTTGCGTATACATAATTAAAGCACCTGAAACTACGACAACGACAACCAAATTATGAGGTTCCTTTGGCAAGTCTTGACCAACCTTTTTTCCGAACCCAACCATAATGAAGCGTACATATTGGCCGAGAAATTTCGCCTAGACCAAGACTTATCAAAGAACACCCTAAATTATAATTATATAGCTCAATTCCTAGAAACAATGTCAGGAAAAAATTTATGTTCAAATACAAAATAACAAGTTAAATTTAATACCATTTCCGATGACGGTTTCTTCCTTGTACGTTGTCTGGTTAGTAGAGGAGCGAGGGAAATCATAAGAGCTGTAATCTGGAAAGTCCGTTCTCATAGTCTCCCCTAGATGTGCCGTTGACATAAAGAGGGGTATTCCGTCCGGCAACAGTCACTTTCACCCAGCACACTCTCCTCTACCAGCAATATCCTCCAGGCCACTGTCAATTTACCATTCTGTAGACTTCTCCACAACTGCCCAGTTCAATCTGAATCACAAAATGTAATAACATTGTCAATTACAAATTTTCATTCGCTACTACTATCATGCATGTAGCTAACTACTAAAACGAAAACTAATTACGATTACACTATTCCCTATACTACCTTCACCATTCACCCCGCACACACTCGTTTATCAATCATTTACCCGCATAAATTAAAGTAAATTACACACAAGGAAATCATCACGTACTCTGAACCATCAACAAAGATTATAACCAATTTCAATAAGGAAATCATGCGTGTGACTCCAAGCTGTTGAAATGAAACTCATCAGAAATTCTTAAGTCTCCACTGTAAGTACCGAACTGCTATCCTCTAACTTATCGTTAGTTCGCCTTGTACTCCCTATTGACTAAGCTCCGTAAATTCCAGATTCAATTCTTGAGCATCTTCTTCGTTTTTAAATTCAAAATTCTCAACCCCTCGCACTCTTACAATTAGACTGTATAGCTACAGATTACAGATAACTATATTCACTATCATTAATTTGTAATTTCCAACGGGGTACTAATATTCCTTGGCTTGACTTCAGAATTATGAATTTCCCAATCACCACAACATACAGAGACACAACAGTGATTACTTTTTGGATGTCCTCACAAAAACACATTGGGATGACGACTAAACTTTACACTGAACAGTCATACCCAGACCATAATATGACTAAACCTAGATTACGAGTATGCAGCCTCCAACGGAAAAGTTGACATTGACCATTTAAAGTTGACAGCTTTTCGTATTATCGGTTGGGATACACTTATGGCATGGTAATGGTGCAAGTGAGTCGAGAACTATAGGAGAACCTTAAACATTCCACATTCTCTGGCTAAGTAATCCAAAGAAGGATGATGGCTACTGGGAAAACTAATAAAGTAATTTTGAAGGAACTAAATATACTTACAGTCGTTTCCTGTTATTACCAAATTACTCCAAAAAAAATATCGACCGCAAGCAGAGTTGGTCCTTCCTTATCTTGTTATCCTACTACCTTTATTCCATTCTAATTTTCTATTCATAGCTAAGAGACAGACATACAGGCCAGATACAACTAGGAACTGATAAGAAGTCCTACGTTTTCTTTCAAGTCAAAGGATTTCACATAAATAACCTGTAACCCAACAAAAGGACAATACTGAGCAGGGAGGCAGTGCGGAGAGTACACAGTGTATTGACCTATAACATTTTTACCTGAGTCAGTGGTATAGTGCACTAGTACTTTAAAATTGATTAGGTGCTCTCCCGTTGGTTCTAATTTATTTGAACATTAGTCACCAATTTAATACCATCATTATCATCATTATCACAAAATCGCAAGTTAGAACAAGAAACAATTCATTGTCTCTTCAAAACTAACCGCACTGTCTATACAGTTTTTCGTCCAGTGCGGTTCATATATATGAAGGAGCCCAAAGTTGAAAGTAGGTCCCGACACGTTTTTCCTTGGGAAAATACTCAGGTATACTTACAATCAATATGCACTTGATTTCAACCTTCACCTTTTAATTAACTCAAAACGATTGAATCTATTCTCTCCTCCTGATACACTTGTTGACGCTTAATTAAAACGAAAAAACCCCGAACCCAACTATGAATTACCAACAAGCAGACAAATAAACTGGTTTCTCACTAACAGAAATACTACCAACTAATAAAACGCTGTACTTAAAAATAGAAGACAT
>JAQFZE010003736.1:0-12141 GCA_034695245.1 Dicyrtomina saundersi
CACCAATAAAATCTCAATGGTGGTTTTTGTATGGAAACAAATTGCTCCCTAAAAGCAATTCCTTCGTCCGGCCCTGATTTAACTACACGCATTACTAATGACTCCAAATGGAAATGAAGCTACACTCTCATTAGCTGTTGTCTTGAGGAAGGAAAAATAAGATGGAAAACGTTGATCTTGATCCAATTCTAGAGAAGAATCTGAACGACAGATTTTGGGAAGAAAACAGAGAAAGAAATGTGAAGAAAAGCGAGAAGGAGACTGAGCTCCACACAAGACACGACCCACAAATGACGTGAAGGATGAAGAAGGCCAAAAAGGGAAACAAAGGAGTCAATCAGTGGGCTGAAGATGTGTGACAGATGAACTCAAGATGAAGACACGTGTCCTCACGCAGCGTGCAGCATGCAATATGGAATATCTACTACCCTCCATTCTGTCACTGTCCTCACCAAAACAGTCAAAAGTCAAAACTTGAAATAAAAAGGACTAAAAACAATGGAGACAAATGCAGTTGACGACATTCACAAGTCTTTCCGTGGAAACGAACAATGAAGAATCCACAAGAAAACTCAATTTTTAAATACGTCAGCTATGAAGGAATTAGTGAATTAGTGAATGAGTGAATGACGGGCTAAAAGTAAAAACAAAAATGTTTTGATTTCACTCAAAGATTTAATTGGGACTTTAAAGAAAAAGTTTCACCCAGAATTAATTCAATTTAAAAAACCAGAGATCATCAATGTCCACAAATTCCGTCTCATAATACCCATCTATGCCATTAAGTGACTTTTGACACAGGTTCTTCACTCAGGATCGCGATACAGTGTGCTAAGCTACGGTAAAAAATGAAAAGCTAATTACAAATTGGTCATGAATTAAAAGAGCTAAACGATGCACAGGGCTTTTTATTTCTGTTGGGGCACTTTATTGATTATTATTATTATTTGGCAAGATGAGTGATTGACAGACTCGAGTGTTTTGTTTTTCCAAACATTTCTCTCCCCTTTTATTTGAGTGATTAGTTTGGTCAATTGCAAAACAAACATTGGAATCTGCTCGACAGTCCAACTTCATCCTCCAACACATGATTAATCCTGATCATAATAATAAATAATAAATCATGTAAAATCAATTACCTACCTGCAAGGCTAATAACTCTTCACATTCCACCCGACTTCCCTAAGGGATCGTCCAATAATGATGTCGTCGAATAATCCCTATTTTTATGATCCTATGTCCTATGACCACCATGCCAGTATCTTTAAACATGGGATATCATCAGCAGCCAAGTGGACCCATTAACCCTACCCATGACATCATTTGTGGACGATCCCTAATTACCATGCATATTGGTAATTTCGTTATTTGTTTACTAACCCTCGCCCGACCGGGTTTTCCCAATTTTCCATCATCCCTTAATTTGGATTAATTAAAATTATTTTTGTTAAATCATTAAATGATTGATGGATTATAAATCCCCCCTCACTTTCAAGTTCAACGAGGTTCCAATTAACCCAGCTTATTTGCTTAAGATACGGTCCATAAATGACGTCACTCAAATTATCATTCTTTTAGGTCCCACCCGCACCTCCATACGTCATCACTTTAACATTGCGTAGACGGCTACATCATCAACATGGCATGTCATGGAAACCCGACTAGACCCACCCGCCCTACCCGCGACATCATTTTTGGACGATCCCTAAATTTTGTGTTGTGTTGTCACGCTCAGCCTCCATGATTTTTCCTCCTTATCAGCTCCAAAGTCCCAATCAAGAACTAATTGCGCACAATACTGTAGAACACTACTCTGCTTTTGGAATTATTTAAAACACTAATTAATTAGAGGTAAGTGCTGATAGCGAAGGCGCCATGATTTGTGGCCGTATAAAAAGGATGGGGAAACGTGGAGAGAGGAACCAGTGTCTCTTCCACTTCATTTCTCGTGAGCCGATTTATTTCCGAATCCAGGATGAAGGTCGTCATTCTTTTGTGTCTTGCCTCAGCGGCAATGGGTGAGCAACCCGTTTTCTTTTTCTTTTATTTCTATTATTTTTGGAGGGAATTTTAAAAATTGGTTTGAAAAGTAATGTTTTGATTGTAGCTTTCCCAGACATGACTCTGAGCAAGCCAGTGGAGGTTGAGGGGGTCATGGGCTTCATGATGCCGCGTCAGCCAATGGGTGAGTCCCCCAGAATTGTGGGAGGATCCGAAGCCGCCGCCCACCAATACCCCCACCAAATCTCGCTCCAAGTCAAGTCAGGGAACTCCTGGTACCACAGCTGCGGAGGAAGCATCGTCTCCGCCAACAAGATCGTCACCGCTGCTCACTGCGTCTACGGACAAAGCGCCGGAAATCTCCGAGTTGTTGCTGGAGATCACGACTTGAGCGTCTCTGAAGGAACCGAACAAATCTCCGCCGTCTCCTCCCTCAAGTACCACAACCAGTACAACCCGTGAGTCACCCTTTGTCTCTTACCCGCCTTTCTAAAGCAAGTCCCCAGGGGCAATGTCTCTACGCATGCGCATGCGTCACAATTCCATCTTAATGTCAACAGCTCAAAAGACACTAACAAAAGCCTTTATTTTTCAACCAATAATCAGTTCTTTTATCTTTTATACTTTTTCTAACGTTTACAAATTCTAGATGGCACTTCTTGACAAGTGTAAATATTCCGTTTTGCACTTTTTGGAAAGTGTAAATATTCCGTTTTGCACTTTTTGGAAAGTGTAAATATTCCGTTTTGTATTTTCTAAAAAGTGTAAATATTCCGTTTTGCATTTTCTAAAAAGTGTAAATATTCCGTTTTACACTTGTCAAAAAATGCATAAAGCTGCGTTTTGAACTTTGTAAAGATGCAAAATATCATATTTCCAGCTGTATTTGACACACTGTAAATATCATTTTTCAAAATTTTCAAAAACTATTGGAATATTTTTGTTTTCAATTTAAATGACAAAGCAGCATAATTTGCGAGACTAGCAAAACAGATAAAAACTAAATGGTCGGGGTGCAGATGTGGGAATTGGGAATTTGCTGTGTCGCTAATTTTATGGAATTTGTTCATGTTAAAAATTTGTATGAAAAAACTAATAATGTGATTTTGTTGAAATGCTACAGAAACACAATCGACTACGACTACGCCACCCTCCGCCTGTCCACCCCCCTCAGTCTGAACAACAACGTTAAGGCCGTGGCACTCGCTGGCACCAGCTTCGTCCCCTCAGGGAACTGTGTCAACTCCGGATGGGGAAACACCCGCGGAGATGGCGGCGTCACCAATCCCGCCAAACTTCAACACGTCACCCTCGCCTCCGTGGACAGGAACACTTGCGCTCAACGTTACCAGGGCGTGAACACCGTGACTCAGCGCATGATCTGCGCAGGCTCAGCTGGAAAGGGACCCTGCAACGGTGACTCCGGTGGCCCACTCATCTGCAACGGAGTTCTCGCCGGAATCGTCTCCTGGGGAATGCAGCCATGTGCTCAGAGCCAATACCCCGGAGTCTACTCCAACGTCGCCGCTGGACGCACCTGGCTCGATGCCAACTAATTCTTCTCGCGCTTTTTAAAAAATCAACCTCGTTTTCAAATTTCCCGCCCTCCACTCTTCCTCTATTTTCTCCCCCTCTTTCTTTGACTACATTATTTATTCGAATGATAACTTTGAATAAAGCAAACGAATATTTAATCTCTTAACTTGAACTGCTCTACACTTTATTCTCATAATATATTGGCTAATTCTTGAAAATGGCGCTCAATTAGGCCGCAGGTTCCCGAATTTCTTGGTTCGTAGTTTGTAGAGCGTTGTCAATAAAAATTGCTCTGGGAATAAATCTCACGTTGACTTTAGTTGTGGGGCACAAAATAAACAATGAAAATTAAAAATATTCCATAAAACTAAAACCAAGGACGTCTAATCTGTCAAGGTTTACAATGTTTACTCACCAAAGCCAAAACCGAAAAGATACAAATTCGAAATTCCAAAATTTCCAATTATCCAACGAATACGATCTATAAGACGGGAAACAGGGAAACAGCGAAAAACTACGGATGAACAGAGGCCAGAGGCCTATAGACCCACGTCAATCCTTTTTAGCCTTTGTATCTGACAATCTCAGAAATGTAAAATATTTTTGTGTGGCCCCTTTTTGAAATTTTGAAATGGATTTGAATTTGAATGTGTCAACTGTTGCCGCCGCCGCAATTCTGATTTTCACGCTTTCTTTCTCCAGCCGATTTCATCCTGCTCAAGGTGAATTAAACTGTTACCTAATAATTTATCAAAGGTGATGATTATTTTTAAGCGGGGCAAAAGGAAGTCATCGCATTTTCCGAAATAGATGTCAAAATATTCTACGTAAAAAACTGAAGTTACTAGTTATTACCCGGGCATAAATAATCCTATAACTTGATGGTCAAACCAAGGACCAATAACTTGTACATCTAAATCTGTCATCTAAACAATGTTGTATGGGCTGCGGCCAACTCCACTCCTAGCATATTCAGACTGGTAGCATATGCATATTCAAACAGGCACTAATAGACTACATAGTACGGAGCTACTATTCGTGTTTGTGCGAGGGAATTTCATAAATTTTCGCGGGTAGTTTCCGGCAATGGCAATTGAAATGCTGATTGGCACCAATTTCGTACCTTCCTATATCGTACCTTTAAAATTGGTACCCTCAATCTCGCACCCCGTCGGTTCGTCCCTGTTCTATCTCGTATTCTCTACTCGTCAAGGGATAATCTGATGGGGTGAGTGAGACAGAGCAGAGACGAACCGGCGGGGTACGAAATATATTTCACACCAATTGGTGGGGTACGATATATAGGGAGAATTTTGAAAATGAATGAGTTGGTAACAAAATGCTGGTTTATAATAAAAAAATTTGTGTTGGTTTTGAGGGGTGGACTGCTACAAATGCAACTGTTTGAAGGTGACTGAAAATCCGAATCCAGCAACTACGCCTGCGCCTGCGCCGCCAGGGCGGAGGCGACGGAGGCGGCGGAGGAGACAGACGGAGTCTCAAGAGACGGACAAAGAGATCTGCTCCGGCGGATGCGTCATCTACACAACTATGAACGGAGTGTTGCGCGGCTGCAAAGATTCGTCTTACGCCACTCTCCCGGGGACGGAAGTGACCGACTGCAAAGGCCTCACACTCTACGAAGGAGACCGTTCCAAGGCCCAGAAATGCACCTGCTCCACCGACGGCTGCAATTCCAAGGAAGTTACCAAAGTCCCCATTACACAGAGACCATGCGGTGAAGATTGCGACGAAGACGACGCGATGACGCCCCCTAAGCTCTCGCTCCCCCTCTTTTTCGCCACCCTCTTTCTCCTCCCCCTCATCCCCACGCACTTCGTTGCTTAGATCTACACTCGAAATCTTCAACTTACATCTTTTCACACCTTTACATTTCTAATTACCTGATTATTTTATCTTAATTAAGTTGTGCATAAATAATTAAATACTATCTCTGCATTAGTCTTTTGTGCTCAATATTGGAGGCAGAGCGCGCAGGCGCGACATGAGTCATGTGACCTCCAGTATTTTAAATCCAAAGCGTGCGTCATAGCAATCTCTGTATTCCTTAATTTCTTGTTAATGTGGAATGTGGATATTTAAATTAAACACTTTACAAAAATAGAAACTAAGTTTTACTAAATTAATAAAATAATAATTATTGATGAAAATAGCGTTCGTTTTCATTTTTCTTCAAAATTTGTTCTACTACTCAATTCCGAAAGTGAAGGTGGCTGAATCTGATCTCTGATACCGAAACCAATTACCGGTCCCCGTCCCGGCTCCCGGGTCTCGGTCACTCCCGCCCGGTTCATCAAAAAAATCAGTTCATATTCATGTGTATTTACACTTCTCGGCTTCGGCTTAATCAAGGCATAAAATAAGAATGGCTCGAGTTAAAAAGGAAATTCCTCGGAGGGGTGGAGACACGGATTTATATTTGGTTTTGGTGATTGTGCTTGCCGCTGGGGTGTTTCCAGGACGAGTGGAAGGTAATTAATTTCATTATCTGCTAACGTTAGGGATCATCTATAAATGGTGTCACAGGTAAGGTCAATGGGTCAATGGGTCTTGGATATTGACCACATCCCGTGTTAAAGATAGCCATTTATCTCCTAGAATGGTCCTAGAAATGTGAATTTATTTCGATGGCATAATTTATGGACGACCCTCTACTACACAGAATTGCTACGTAAAAGGCATTTTTTGCAAAACATTGAGCTGAGTTTGAGTTTGTTTGAAAATGTTTTGAAGGTCTGAGCTGCTACGACTGCACCACGGCCACTTCCTCCACCTGCACGGACATCATCAAGGACACGAGCAGCTCGGCGAATAAAACGGAGGTGGCGACGTGCGGCGGGAGCGACGCGACGTGCTACATCAAGACGCACGTCTTCGACACGGGGAGTCTCGCCACATACCGCGGGTGTGGGAGCGGAGCGACGAGGGAGGAGGCCTTCAATGACACCGCCGGCCCCTCCTCCTGCGTCTACAAAACTGTCCCCTGTGACGCCGTGGACTACAACGCGGAAAGGGACAAGAACCAGAAGATCCAGATGCCCTGTCAAGTCTGCACCTGTCCCGGCGACAAATGCAACGAACACAGCGTCCGCATCCACATCCCGCCCCCAGTCACACGCCCCCCCGTCACAGAGGACCAAGGAACCTCCCTCAAATTCCAATTCGCCATCATCATCCTCGCCCTCGCCACCCCCTCCCTCTTCCCCCCTTTTAACGTTCCAGTCCAGTCCGAATAAGTCTCTCGCTCCAGTTTGAATTTGACCACTTGCTCATTTTTCCCGCGCAAGTTTTGATTTCTTTACCCGCGGTCGCGAAGCGGATCTAGACACTTTACTGGGGCGGGCAAATTCATTTCTAGCGTCAAAGCCCCTGTGTGAGTCTAACGATGGGTTATAAAAAAGGTGGGAAAACACGGGAGCAATGGCGACAGTGCAGTGGCAACACTGGGAGCAGAAAATCAATTTTGTTATCGAACCGCCCTTGACCCTTGTTTGCATGTGTGTTCATATTTATTGGAATGAATGCGTAGTTAATTAATTCAACATTTCTTGTGCAGTTCAAGTGTAGAGTTACTTGTATGAACGTGTGAAGGCTGGAAATAAAATCAGAATCACTTTTGAGAATTATTAAGAAAGTGCGACCGCGACAGGTGCGTCTTGATTAATCCCAAAACAGTGTTTTTATTTAGGAAATGTAATTACATTGGATTGGGAGGTTTATTTATGTGCGGAAAATTACGGAACTACGCGGTATAGCGGCGTGCGTGGAATGGCTAATTACATAGCTTTTAGCCTTCAACATACGCAATAATGATTGTTAATTTGGAATAATTAATTTGGATTTTCATTTTAAAGACTGCAGCATGCCATGCTCACGTTGTTCAACGTAGAGTCGTCAGTACCTACGAAATTAAAAAAATTAAAAATTAGCACAATATAACATGGCTAATTTAAAACATTTTAACTTTAAGATGATGATGGAAAATGTTCTTACTGCTGGGTCCCTCCAGCTGAGTTTGAATGCCGCAGACGACAGTGCCCCGTGGACAGGCCTGTTGCCCGGTCCAGGTTCCCCACGCCATGCCGTCCCCATCCAAAATCACGCCGTTCTGACAGTAGAGTTTCAGGTTGTTGGCAGCCGAGTCGTCATCCGCCCAACCTTGGTCCGTCTCGGACCTCAACTCGAACCCGGTCACGAAGTATGGGTCGGGACACTCAAAAATGGAGCCGAACTCCCCCTCGTGACCCACTCCGCTCGTAATGGTGGTCACGGCCCGGAGGAGGGGGTCCTTCCGGAGAAATTCGCTCGTGTTTCGGCGGACGGTCGGCTGGATACAGAGGAGCTCAATCCCGTTCAGTGCGCTGTCATCCCCGAAAAGTCCCTGGTCCGACTCCGTCTTGAGGCGCATCCCGTACACGAAAGCTCCCGCCGGACAATCCTGTCGCTCCCGCCAGTCTCCCCAGTCCGTCACCCGCGGAGAGGTGATCGTGATGTCCTGCGGCGCGACGCCGCTCAGGCTGCACAGCAGCACCAGTCCACACAACAACTTGACCATGGCCCCCTCCATATTTAGAAGAACTGTCGCGTTTGTTTATTATCTGGAAGGTCAACAGTGATTAGGTTGGAAATTAAATGCGGTTTTGAAATATTGTAAGTAAATACGGGCATTAGGGAAAATGTTAGAAAAAAAGAAGTAAAAGTTGGCTTACCTTTCAAGTCAAGTAACAGATGGGATTTAGTTGTGTAGAATTTAAATGTTGGGGATGTTGCTTGATAGCAGAAAATACTGTGGACAGAGATAAAATTGTGGATTTAAATCACTTGACTTTTGAATTTGCATTTAAAATCTCAAGTAGCCTGTCCATCTCTGTCCACATTGTCACCTGATTATTCAGCTATTTTTAGATTCTCCCCACGTAGCACTTTTCAGTGTGGCATTTAGCCTTTCTGGTCACATCTCGTAACATTATCTTTCTCAGTTGACTTTGACGGATCCCTTTTCCTTCGCTGTCCATTGAATTATCAGAATTAATTGCCTCTTGTAAAGCAGGCCACCAAATCCAGCCTCTCTAAGGACGGTCGCCAATAGCTCACATACATTTTAAATACATTAATTCCATCGCTAACACAAATGTTACATTCAATTAATTAATTCAATTAATTATTTTATGTCATTTCATGTTAATTTTATTATTAGATCTGTAGCCAGTAGCCACTCACAAAAAAGGTTCAAAATACCCTCCACATTTTTTGCTATTCTCAGAATCATAAAAAACTTTCTCGAAAAAAAAAATAGTATTTTTGTCCCGAGTTGGATTTAAAAAAAATAAAAATTGTTTTCAAAGAACGACTAAATTCTTGAATAGAAAGTCTCCACTGATTTATTTGCACCACATTTCCACACTTCTTCTTGTTTCTTCGCATTATTCCGATTTCGTATTTCGTTCGTACTTTGGCTCGTTAGTATGATTTCATAATCACGAAAAAATCAGGATACATGGCGGCATTACATAATAATGGGTATGGGTACTTAAGGGGGCATCCATCAATGACGTTATAAGATTTAGAGGAGGGAGGGGGAAACCACCTATGTAATGTAAACTTCATATCACGCTATACATTCTGGAAGTGCTAAACCATAGGGGAGGGAGGGGGTAAAAAAATTCCTTTTCCCTAAACGTCATTGACGAACGACCCCTAATTGAATCAAAATCAAAAATGAATCCCCATATTTTTTCATAATTTCGCCTTCATTTTTTTACACACTCCCTTGTGCACAAAATTCCTACGCGTACTTTTATTCCCGTTTTTTTTAAATATTGACTTTTGAAACAATATTTTCAAAATAACTTGAATTTTTTGAGGAAAACTTGATCCGTTTATTGTGTTGGGCCTTAAAACGAAGTTAAATAGATACTAACTTGCATTGCAGGAAAAGGCTGGTTTAAAAAGTTGTGTCGTAAAAAGAAGAAAAACGAAAACGAGGAAGATGAGATGAGTGAAAAAGGAAAAAATAAGAATTCCAATAAAAAAAAGAAAAATGGCCGAAATCAAAGAGGAGGAGCTAGAGGAGGAGCCGGAGGATACGATGAATTGTGTAATAATTATTATTATGATAATGGACAAGACTGTGAGGACTACTGTGACACTGCTCAAGACTACTGCGCCGTCACGTACGATCCCTGCACTCAAACGGAAACCGACAACTACTCTAACAACAACAAGAATAAAAATTCCAAATCCAAGGATAAAAATGGAAAAAATCCCAAGGATAAAAACAAAAACAAGGCGGGAGTTTCAAATTCCCGTCCAGACCCGAATCCGGATCCCTGTGTAGATGCGGATCCGACGGATGCTGAAGACCAGCAACCCGACGCAGGTCACGAATGTTATTATTATAATTGCTCTACAGTATACCAACAAACCGAACCTGAGTGTCAACAACCCCAAAGTCAAGGTCAAGGTCAAGTCGAACAAGGTCAATGTGAGTACACCCCCACCTGTCCATGCGGATGTCAAGGGGGAAATCAGAGAAAGCGAAATTCCGACCCCAAGAAAGATAGTGTTGATGAGGAAGGTCAACGGCCCGAACCGAGCAGATGTCAAGGTCAAGATCAAGGTCAAGGAGCAAGTTGTGAATGCTGCTCCTACTATGCGTACCCTCGATGCTACTACTACTGACCACTGAGACTCAACCCGACCTCTGACCTCTGCCCCCCCCCCACGCTATAGGAAACCCCCCTCTCTCAGTTTTCAAAATTGTGCTGTTACTCTTTGTTTCAATTTTGAATTATTTTTTTACCAACACGAACCATGCATAAATTACGGTTTTTAATGATTTTATCTTGAGACTTTTTAAGTGCTTTATTTTACAATTAAACGCTTCTGGCTTTTTGAAAAATTAAATTAATTACATTGATGCGCTTCTTTTATTTTACACGGTACACATTGTATTTAAGAGCGGTAATAAAAATTAATAAAATGATGATTTAATCAGAGATTAGAAAATGCGGGTGTAGGTAACGCTTTCTGAACTGATGGAATGGAGGATAACAAAATAATAAAAAAAGCTGAATAGGTCAAGAGGTGACTGGGTGGGGCTTGGTTGAGGAAGAGGGGTGGGGGTCGTTTCCGGGCGATGCAAGGGTCGGATTTATTGATGACGTTGAGGTCAAGGACGGTCCGTTGACAGGTGCACTCGCCAATCTCCTCCTTGTAGGAGTGTCTGACGATGCGCGAGAGGATTCTCTTCCGTCTCTTCCGCGCATCATTGATGTTGAGTCGCTCAATTTTGCCAAAGGCATTTCGCGGGGAGAAAGCGCGCGGGGTGGTGATGTTGTTCATCTGAAGGACGGCCTCCTCCCAGCGCGAGTACTCGCGCAACTTGAGCTCCTCATTCTTACAGATGGCGCCCGTGACGCAGTTGGAGTCCTCGGTGCAGTTCTGCTTCCGCCCCGCGAAGCGCCGACACTCCTTCGCCACCGCGTCCCACGTCTCGAAGTCCTCCTTGCAGTCACAGACCAGGATCACCTCCTTCATGTCCGGCACCTCGAAGATGCAGTCGAGTCGAATGGAGGAGTCGCAGTGGAGGCGGGACTTCTTCTCCCGAATCTCCTCCTCCGTCATCTTCTTCGACGCCTCATTGGACTTGATCATCGCCACGATCTCCTTCTCGAGGACCTCCTCACTTTTACACGCCTCCCCGATCCCCGCTGACTTCCACTCCTCCAACTCGTTCGCTTTGCTGTTCCAGTCGTAGTTCTTGGTGGAGCCGGACAGAACCGCCGTCACCTCCACCGCCGACTGCCGCAGGCTCCTTGGGGACAAACAGAACAAAGTCACCAGCACCCACAGCACCTTCTCACAAGTCATTATTCCCCTACATAATTTTTTTTATTAGTCTCTCCAGTTCCGGTTTCGTAATTCCTTTGTTAAGCTACCCCGTCTGTTTTCTCATTTTAAATAGCTCCATTATTATTTACTATTGTTTCTCGTTCTTTCGACTACGCGTCTGTAGTTTACTTTACTTCTGGGCATTGCGTTGAGTTCAAATTAAATCCAGTCAATTGTGGATCTAAAGTCAAAGTCTAAAGGGCAATACTATGGCCAACCAAAGGTGAACTGTTGGGATTTTGGGATACAAAGCCCTCACTCAAATTTAAATTATTGTAAAAATTGAAGGAAGGAAACGTAGAAATTGTAACGTAATATTTCTGGAAATAAGGACGCATAGTTGGGTGGTTGGGTCGGGTTCTGGAGTCACAGTAATTGCCATGCCAATGTTATGAAGTTTTCCATCATTACAAATTATTTTCTCTTTCTGCCCCGATTCCCGATGCGCCTACGCTGATTTAGAAGGACATGCTTTAAAAAGTCCTTGTTAAACCAAAATTATCAAAGACGAAGAGCCAACAAAAATATTGTATGATCCTTAGTCCTTCTGGTTTAGTAAGTATTTAAGTGAGACATAGTGTAATGGTGTCATTTATGGAGGATCCCAATATGTATTTGGTAATGAAGTTTTGTATTTATCAGATCGGGTTAACTCCACAATTTATCCACTGGACTTGGCCCGTTTTGCTA
>JAQFZE010003737.1:0-12140 GCA_034695245.1 Dicyrtomina saundersi
TGTTTTAAATTGTAAATTTTTATATGACGTAATTATAACAGGACTCCTTAAATATGTTTTATACTGTTTGTCCCCCCCTGGCATTTTTACCTTCCGCGGCCACTGAGTGACATAGGTCGCCACACAAGTGGAGAACCCGGCGTTTAAGATCAACTTTCTCACGAAAGAGATCCGAGGCTAGCGAGAATTAAACCCGCGTTGTCAACAGCATTGGAGAGCCTCAGACGCTATGTCTAAATCGGCACCACTGGACCACCAGGGCTCGATACTTGGAAAACTACAGCATAACCTAACAGCTGTACAGTAGATTCAAACTGAAAGGTAATTAGGCACATTTGAATAATTACAATAAGATACGATTGTACCATAAGTACTACACTTTTATTAGTAAAGACCTTAAATAATTTTTACAATTTATACTTTACATAAAACAATTCGATTAATTGGCTACTGACCTTTCATTTCATAAGTTTTAGAATAAGAATAGAAACACTGGTGTTACACCAAAGTTAAACTCACTTTTAACGTGTCACAAGCGAGTAGTAATCAACGCAGTGCACAGCATAGAATAGAAACACTACTGGTGGCACGCCAAAGTAAAACTTCCCACTGACGGACCATTAGAGAGTAGTGAATGACGCGATGCATGCTCTGAGACACAAACAGAGGCAGAAAGATTAATACAAGTAAATGTATTGTGGAAGTCAAAGTTTCGTTAAATAATAAATAATTATAATAACAAATGTCAACAGACGTTTGCTAAAAATAAATATAAAAATGTTTAAAACAAGATTAAAAATAATAAATAATATTCCTAAAGCATAAATGACAACCTAAAACATTTTTATGCATTATTAAACAAAATTTACTTCTAATAATTATAAACTAGCAATTTTAAAATTAAAATACTTGTTTTTTTAAATTTTATGTATTAAGACAAAGTAAATATATATATACAACTTGCGCTTATCCTAATGAAAGTAACAACCATCTACTTCTTTACAAAACCAAAAACTATTTTAGATGAATTAGAAGAGAAAGCTGTTTAATGTATTCTTTTTGTTTAACTAGATAAATTTATATTATACTTTATACTCATGGTTATGAGCAATACAACAAGCCTCTGAGAGCAGCAATAACTATATTATGAAATTTGGTATCTAAAAGTTGCAGCCTTTGTAAAAAAATCTCTTATGTTGATACGTTTTAAGAAAGTTTGGAATACGCAAATTGTAACGGATTTGCTTTTTAACCAAAAATTAATCAGTCTGACTAAAATTTTCTACTATACGTAATGAGCGATCTCAAATAAATTTAGATTTTTTGTTTTAAATTCACACGTTTAAAAGCGTCATCAGAGACTTCTTCAAACAAATTCCAGTCTCATGTCATTTACTGTTACGCAATTATTTATCGCAAATAATCATGTCTAAAGGCTATATGTACGGAGTCAGCCAGTTAAGAGTTAACTGAGACTGTTGTTTCTTGAAACTAGTCCCATAAAGTGAAATATTTCAGTGGGTTATAGTAGACACTTTGTTATCAAAATTTCATTAGTTGTGTAAAAAGTGACAAAAAATCAGTGTGAGTATTTTTAGTTATAAATTTTAGTTGTAATTCAATGAATATGTAATATGTGACCTTCTACTAAAAAAGGTGTATATCTAGCAGTTTTAAGTTATTAACAGTTTCTAGTGGGTAAATTCATGGCGCATTTTATGCAATTCTTTTCATATTTTTGTTCGGTCTCTTAGTATTTAAAAACATCTTATTTGTGTGCTAAAATTCAGAGTAAACAATCAATTTTTTTTAGACGTTTAAAAAACATTTATGGAATATTTGAAAATTTTTAAATGTGTCAAAAAATTTGCAATTAGCGACCAAAAAAATAAATAAGTTTTTGAAAGCTCCAAAATGTTTTTACCTGACGATGGGTTTACACTAATGTGAATTGTTGCTTGAAAACATTAAAAACTTTAAGCTGTTTTACATGCAGTTTTAATACCTCTAGATATACACTTTTTCTAGTGGAAAATATATATCTTTGTAAACTTATTTTTGAGGAAAAGTCATAACTAGCTAAATTCAGTGCAGTGATAATACTAGGAGCATAATTACATTGTATTTTTGAAAAAAAATGCTGGTATAATTACAGTTGACAAAAATTTAAAGTACGACAATGTGATAAGAAAAACATAGTGCTCAACCGACTTAGTGCTCAAATGATAAGCCAGCCATGATAGGCAAATGGATTGGAGTAATTTTCTTGTAGTTTACTGCTGCTTATGGCATCTATTGTATAACTGTTGTTGAAAAACTTTTTTTTAGGTTTACCACCTCGTGTTTGAGGGGGTGATTCTGGGTGCAGAGTCTGTTTCCTGGGTTTAAAACTAGGCTAGGGCGCATTGAATGAGCCAACTTGCAATTTTTTGTGTTTCTCTTTATGTTATTTGTTTTACTGACTTTTGGCAAAACGTTGGCTAAATCCAAACACCCATTTTTGTCAAAAAACTTTTGCTTAATTATGTAGGCAAATTAGTGATGGTGTTGCCAAACTTTCACAAACAATGTTTACGCTGAAATCAGCTAGCAATGGTTGCAGTGTTGGAGCTTGGTGCTGCTTTGCATTTATAAATGGTAATTTTGGCCAGCCGTGCTGCTGTTAAGTTGATTCTGTTTTCTGAAAATTTATTTATTAATAACGGTGCTACCTGATAACAACCTAGTTAATGTGTGCCGTGAGATGTTGATTTTCTAAGGGTTTTTATTCTCTGGTTTTTGTTTAATATTCTTTTTACTCTCCTGCCACAACAATTATCCTTATTTCCACAACATTATGGTCCAAAAACTGGAAGGCACCAAAATTTTTAAAAATTCTCTAAGAAGCTGTGTTGTATAGAACCTGTATTTGCCTTCTTGCTCATATTATTATTATACTGCTATGCATTTAAATTGTGGAGTCCGTAATATTAAAGGTATCTGAAGTAAGAAATTAGAAATAATCTGTAAAGAATGTCATGGCATGTATAGTAGAAGATATGTTTCCATTAATTTGTTTCAGTATCGTTGCATAGATTAACATTACTGAATGTGTATTGAATGCAGATCTCAATTTAAGTTTTAAGATTGCTTAAAGTGGCAAATAATTAAATGTTTCAATATTCAATGGTTATTGTCCATTGCTTTGCATAAGATGTGTGCTACCTGAAGCTGGTAGCAGTTCTTCTTATTGCTTTTCTTATGCTGGTTATGTAAATTTATGTGACAAAATGGTTCAAGAAAAGTCTGAATTATTGCGTGCGAATGCATTTAAGGTTGTGCATTTGAATATCAATACCTTGACTGCTGCGTAAGTTGAGACAATTAAGTTTTTGGTTGGAAAATACAGTTTCAATATTATTTGCCTTACTGAGACTAAACTGAATTCGTGTCTACCTGATGGTCTTAATATGTTTGATGGCAATAATTTACTTGGATGCGATACAGATAGTGGTATGGTGGCATTGATATTTTTGTTAAATAATCTATTTCTTTTGTGCCTTTGTTAGTTACTGAGATGTGTAATATAGGTATTTCTTTAGGAATTGTGATTTCTAATTTGAAGTTGAAATTGCCAATTACTAAGTTTATCGTATGAACTCTAATTTATAAGCCTCTAACTGTCGATAAGCTATGTTTTGTAGATTATTTTGAATATTTTGTGTCAACTATATTTAACTTGAGGTTTGGAGTTAATAATAATTAGTGATTTTAATATAGACTTGACATTAGGAAATAACATACGCAAAAAGTTACTTAAAACAGTAAATAGTTTGAATATAAAACAATTAATTACTGGTATGACTAGAAAGACAGTGGATACTAGCTATTCTGCAGACCATATGTATGTCATTAATAATAGAAAGTGTTGTGATGCTAGTAATATTGGCGTAGGTGCTTCTGATCACTATGCAGTGTATGCTGTTAGAAATTATTTTCGTCAATAGTATGCACCCAGGTTTCTATGTCTGCGTAATTTTATGTATATTTTTGATGATGTGGAAGATGTCTTGAATTACTTCGAATTATTCGTAATTAATATTCTCAGTGTTTATGCTCTGATCCTATCCAAGCGTATAAGTACTCTAGCCATCACTGTGGTTAACTAGGAAAATGTAAAAGAAAATGCATGTTTGTGACAATTTGAAGTGTTCACGTATTTCAGCTATGGACAAATGCTTGTGAGACGATTACCAAAATATTTAGCGCGAAATAAATAAAAAAAATCAATCGGTCTAAATTTGAATATTATTAGACCTTTTTATTAGTAATTCCATCGTCCTCTAATGTATAAAGTGATTTTAATAGGCTTTTGGGTGAACAAATTCATGCAAACCTTTGGCTGAACTGTCATTTAATGGTAACCTTGTATCTGATTTCAACTAAATGTCTGATATATTAAATAGCTTTTGTGCGATAATAAATGTAAAACAAAAGCTCCTCTTGTGATATTACTGAATACCGTGCTTGTTTAGGATTAGATTTAAATTTTGATAATGTACCTTTTACTGCGGATGAAATTTTGTGTGCAGTTTGAATTTCCCGCAAAAGTGTTGTTGAAATGTAAAATTTGATTTTTGGACCGGTCAGTTACAGAATTTGCATACACGTGATACATTACTAAAACCGTAATGATTAGCAGAATCTAATTATGTCCAAGTTAGTGATATTTCAATAGTTTTGAAATTATTTAAAAAAACTGGTTTTGTAAGAAAAATTGCTATAATAGTGTTTTATGGGCTAAATTAGTAAAAAAAGTTATTTTTTTATATTTCGAAGGCTTTAAAATGAGCTACCACTTGTCAAGTTCGGTAAAGTATTTCAAAAGTGTTATAAATTATGTAAATAGGTAGAAATTATGTATTATTTGTATAATTTAGTTAGGGTCATATTTTATTTTGTTGTTCTTTTTTAGAAACCAGTTTTAGGTTATTGAACAATCTGACACATAAATAAAGCTGAACTCAAGCTCAAACTTTCAAGGTGACATTATCTTGAACCATAGGCAAAGATTTTTTGTCTTTACAATGTCACTATAAGGTCCTTCTAGAGAGCAGCTCACCGAATAGCTGTAAACTTATAAAAAAATTTAATGCATTTAAATTTTGCCTGAAAATATAGAATTTTAATAGTTTTAATGGTTTGGTTTGCACGGCAACAACTTTTATACATTTGTGCTCTTAATTACTAGAGTAATAAAGTGTTCCCAGTTTTAACTACTTAATTCTCTATAAAATCTCACAATACGCTGCTAGTATATGTCTTTAAACAAGTATTAACTTATTCTTGAATATTTGTCCATTTAACTTAATTTCTCTAATACATAATAGGAATAATTCAATAGAGATCACTTTAACCTAATAAATCAATACAAATATAATAATGCAATTTAAAAGTTTCAAAAGTAGATCTTGTCAAGTTAGGACCCCTGTTATCTTTTAAGCAGTATTACAACGCATTTGGACAGTCATGCGGAATAGCTGAAATTTCTATAAACAAGATTCTTAATTATTTGTCCAAATCTTTTATTAACGTTTTTAGATGCTTGATTCAAGTTGCTGCGTGAAAAAAGTTAGTTAAAAATGGCGAATGCTTGTTAATTTTTGCAATTGTATGACTAGAAAATAATATAAGGTTCTATTCAAGGTCGTGTTATAGACAGCGATACAGATTCATCGCATCTCTAGAGCAGAATAATACTTTTATTATAATATTAATGTATACAAACTACACTGTATAATGTAATACACACAATTCTTACATTTAAATTCATGTCATACTGTCCTTAGAACAATTACCTCTGATGCACGAAGAGTGTACTGGAGAATAATCCTAATTTACCTATACAACTTCCTTTTCTAAACAGAAGAACTGAGCTGAGCGACGTTAATTCTATTATTGATTTTACTTTCCTCCACTCCTGAATTCTAGCTTTTCCTTCGTGACACTAATAATATAATATTCCATTTTTCTCCCCAATTCGATTAACACACAGAATATAGTATGGCAGAATATGATATTAGGTCAAACGCAAAATAAAATACTAACAATTGAACTTTACTTCTTTCCTTGTAAGCACCTACTAAAGAAACAGCACTAAAACACAGCGCCTCCAGAAATTTAATTTCTTTCATCGTAAAAGAATACTCACTTACCTACATATTTTAAAATCGTACTCATCCTATACTTATGAAGAAAAATAACAGCGTATATTACTTCATTGAAAGTGATATATCAATTCATGTTACTTTATTAAATATTTTGACTTGTCAGTGCTTGGTATATTGAAAGTTAATTTGTTGAGTTTAAAATTAATAAATAAATGACTAGAGCCTCAAAACCTCTTGTAGATATTAAAATAAGGTCTTAATACTTCTAAATACTACCTATACACATAATTTACTGAAATTCGTCAATAAAACGATAGAACGGAATCATTAGAGAGTTTCAAGGCATTGCCTATAACACACAATACAGTATAAAAACAAGGTATTTAGGAATTACGTATTCCTATTATTTTAACAGTAAATTAAAATTAAATTTAAATATTTTTGATACCTTTGTACACTAATTGCAAAGCATCTTTGCCAAATTAAATTGATTTCTAATTGTACACATATATGCTCAAACAACAGAGTTTTAAACGTATAAGATCGTAAGCAATCAATTTAAAACTAATATAGGCCACGAATACATACTCCACAAAATCTACACTGCTTGTCACTTTTGAATATACAATAATTACAATTATCAGAAACCACAAATTCGTATTGTCGCAGTAAATAAAACACTAATATAAAAAGATTATGAGAAGAGATATTAAATTGAAAAAAAGTCAGCAATAAAATAATCTTTCTTAGTGTAAAGTATTTGTAGTACACTTTCATATCTTTTGCAATACACTGGTGTTATCAACATTTTTGATTTTCTCAATATATTGAAATACTATGTCAGGGTCTTGAGATTGCTAGAAAAAGATGAATTCAGTGTCTGTAAGAAAATTTTGTATATAAGATACATAATTATACTTCAGAATAGTAATACTTAAATAATTAAGTGTAAACAGTCAGTCAAAGCATTATATGTTGATTTCTTTGTTTGGTAAGAGTGAATTTGGACCTAAAATAACAGTCAACCTCGTTATATGGCACTTGATAAGTTTTTCTCCAGTTTCTGCTGGAATTAAATAGAAAAGAGTGTTTTTTAGCTGTCGTATAAGTCTGTTTACAATTTGACTATAAAAAACTTCTAGACATTCAATATAGTTATTTGCCCCTATAGGCGACCTATGTAAGCATGAAAAAATAATTTAATTAAATCACTTTAGCCTGCAGGACCACAAGCCACTGTTAGAAAATGCAATTGTTGCAAATACAACCGTAGTAGCTTAGATTGCTTTTTTGCTCATTTGAGATGCTGCTCTGTTGAACACGCCTGACGTTAAGAATGTAATACCTTTAACCGTGGTGTAACACTTTACAATATAAATGAATAAGTAACAAAAATATTCAAAGAAAAGACGTGCACAACCTTGATTCACAAAAGACCATATTTTATTTTAGATAATTGAATTGCCAATTAATTTATTGAACAATATTGTTCTAAAATATTAACGTTGTCCTGTAAGGTGCATTCAAATACTGGCAAATCACCAATGTCGTCTGTCAAGTGAAGATTATTCATTAATGATGTTCCTTGCATTGACACTGACAATGCACTATTAAAAGCCTAAATCACGTAAGAAAGAGCAGAATAATGAAGGGCTTAGTATTTTTCAATAAAAAACTCTTATGGTAACGTAAATTAGATTTAAATGTGACGAATGGCCGGCTCTTACTTTTAACGAGCCGTATTGACTATAGAAATTGTCAAAGTCGACAAACAGGACAAAACTTCTGGTGTTTTGTTTTTTGTTGTTTGTCTTAAATAACATGGTTGAGATAAATGATCTGATCTAAGTATCGTCTTTCTTTAGGAAATCCTGCTTGTGATTCTGATATCTTCTAATGAAACCCCGCACTAACTGCTTATTTTTTTATATAACATTTGCGTACACACTTTAGAAATCGTATTACTAAGGGCTATTTTGCCATAGCTAGTTATATTCATAACAGTTTTGTATTTGTAGAGCACCACTATCTACAATAGTTTTATATAATTTGGTTGAAGAGTGATCAAAGATCTACTTCTGGAAATAGTGCCAAGTATTTTTATAGGTCATTAGAAATATTGTAAATGCTGAGAGATTTGTTATTACTTACGTTTGAAAGAGCACTTAGAAGTTATTTTAAAGAGATTCAGTACTTGGTGCGAGAATTTAATGTTTGATTTGACACTCAAAGCTTAAAAGTAATAGCTTTTTCCTTTTAGTCGTCACTTCAATCTTCTTTTATTAAACTCACTTTCCCGTTATTTTGCATTTTTTTAATTCTGTTGACATTCACATTGATTTCTTATAATTTAAGGCACAGCAGTTGTTATTAACTACCGTAATAAAATTCTGCTTGTACGTCTGCTTCCGTTTTTTATTTAATATCGAAAAAAATCTGACATTCAAATAATCGTAATAATTTGTTCACTAATACTTTAGGTTTTTTATTGTAATTAAATAAGTTTGAGCAACATGTTACTAAAACGCCGCTCAGGCCAATAAATAGGCTTATTGCAGAACGATCCTTTTTACTATGGCTTACGTCTTTATTCATGAAATTTGCTGTGTTTACTCGTTATAAAGTATGCGTGAGCAAATACAAGAAAATTTTCCACTAAACTCTCAACTACACATCTAAGCGTATATCTATTTAGTGACTATGACTATTTCTATAAGTTGCTCAGAATTAACAATTTAATAAGACTATAGCACTGGTATTTATCAATAGCCGAAGCCATTTGGGAAGTTTATGCAAACTTATGAAATACCAGTACGTAGTCCAACTTGCATGTAATTAGGCGGGACTAATCATATCATCATATCATCATATCAGTTTATTCAAGTGTAAAGTATTAGCGATCCGCTCTTTTTAATACCGACACTGTAAGGTTACTTACATTAAATCATAAGATTAAAAATAAAATTAAAAATAAATTTGTTTTCCCCTTATTACTACAGGTCACTACAAGTACTACATCCTTACACGCTAGTACATATATTAAAACTAAGAAACTCGTACACTAAACATTATGCAACTTAATGCTACTATTGTAGAAAATCAACTTCCACCCTTTGCTTAATAATGTGTTGCCTAGCCTCAATAACGAATTTAGAGTAAACACTGATTTTTTGAATTTCGGAGGGAAGGCTGTTCCAAACTTTCACTATTTTTTAATTGTAACATTTTTGGCCGTATGATTTAAGACATAATAAGGACTCAATATTCTCTGGCTTACGAAGCACTCTGGTCACCCCCTCTGATCTGAAAGCTAGACACTCAGTGAATAAAAATTGAAGCTTGCTATGTTGAACAAAGTACTTGTAGAAAAATTTTAGTTGGAATAATGTTAGTCTTTCGTACATGGTTAGCCAATTCAATTTTTCCATTATGTCATACTTGCTATTAAATCTGGTCGGAATGATTTCGAATACGTTTTTGATCAGTCGAAATGTCAACTCGTCAATTTGTTGAATTTTAGATTCACATACATTTCCCCACACAATAATACCATAGTCTACAACTGATATAATTAGGCTATTACAAAAAACATTTAAATGACTATGGCTAAAATACTTTTTGTATCTAGCAACCAGCTTAATTTAGGAACTTACTTTGTTACACACATTAATGTACTGCTCAGTAAATGAAAGAGTTGGATCAAGTATAATTCCTAAATAAGTAAATTGTTTTACACATTCAAGGCTAACTTTGTTAATACTAACTGAAATATGGGTATTTGATTTTTTTGCATAGGGTGAATGAAACAACATGCACTTTGATTTGCCATAATTGATTTCCATTTCATTCTCAATTGCCCATGTTGCTAGATTCTCCATTTCTTCATTCAGTACTAGTTCCACTTCTTTTGACGAGGAGGACGAAAAGTACTTAAAATTATATAGTGAATAAAACCTATTCACTATATACTAGAGATGTTCCAGCAGTTGCTGATAGTGCTTTTAGCTAGGGTCAAGGTGCCTGGGCTGAGATCGCAATTATTCTTACATAACTTTAGTAAAGCAGTAGTGTGATCACCTGCACACTGCTTTACCAAAGTTACATAATTTTTCTACTTGTTAGTTTCGACTTTGGGTTAAAACAGCTTTGAAATGTAGATAAACGCAATCTCAAATATCACAAGTTGTCCAAGGTGAAGATAAGAAACCTCAACAACACAGCTCTGACGCGCTAAACTTACAACTGCTAGGTAGACTCGCGAACGGTATGTTTAAGTCAAAAACCAAAATGTAACAAAGACTTTCTAAAATTTGCTTAGAAGGACACGTCCGTCGTCCTCAGTGTTCAGAGCGAGACTCCGGGTTCATTGATTAATCACCAAATTACATTTGCAAAAATGTAAGTTTTTAAAATATAATAGACAAAATAAAACACTTATTAGCACCGATCTCAAACACTGAATACTGCAGTCTTGCATACAGACCGAGGACTGAGTAAAATAGTCCGCCAAGTTATGTAAAAATACTACATTTTGCTCTGCAGGTCCAAGTACAGGCTTTATTATTATGAACTACCATTATGATGATACGAAGTATTAAGCTCTTTAGGATATTGTAACAACACACATTATATAAACCCTGTTCGTTCGTCCTTAATACAATCTGTTCAATATCATGAAAATTCTTTCTTTACTTCATTCCTTTAAAATGGTACAGCCAATTGCATAATTTCCTTTTCAGCCTAACATTTTGTTCAAATATATGTTTTATCTAATTATTTCATATTTCTCATTATTTCTTATTCAGCAATATTTCATACATTATGATTTTTTATCCCACATTATTTCTCATTTAAGTATATTGCTTATTTAAATATTGCTAATTCGTTATTTTAATGCCCTAGGCGAACACACGATATTTTCTTATCATGTAAATAAACTATAATTTCTTATTTAAATATTTATTAGGCACCGTATTATCTTGACTATAATGCCCTAGGCTGACACAGGATATTTTCTTATCCTCTGAAGCAACAATTATTTAAAAGTTAAATAAAATACGATAAATTATTTATTACGTCCATTTAACCGAAGTTCATACAACTTGACTTAACCAGCCTCTGTGAGTCAGGAAATAGGAGGCTACTGCGTTAGATCGGCTCGGTCTTTGTACCCTTTAACTTATCCCTATCCCCTCCACCACAGTAAAGGAGTCCCATTCCCTAGGTCTTTACAGTAAGTTGTGATTACCAAGGAGCACTAAAGGAGATTGGGTTTCAATCAATCATCCAGTGACGTTAATTGTACAACCCAGAGCTGTAAACGTTTAGCAGTGGCCAAGGATTTAAGCCAGGTCTGAGACTAATTTCCGTTACAGTCCCCATTCCTTACTGCTTACACTTAAGCACGCCTGCTTCCCAAGTTAAATATTTCTTAAAATTGTTTCTTATTTTAATCCCTGACACACCAAGTAGTTTTTTCAACCAAAGCGAACTGCATTCTGTAGCAAGCATTACATAGTTAAGAATATTTGTAATCCTTTGATTCTAGATCTTTCCTCTTTTCACCATTCTAAATAGGTTTAGGTTTTACAATAGGAGCTCGGTGGGACTTATCCAATGGCTGTAAATATATTTAATTTTCAGTATCGTTTACATTCAATTCAATTAAAATATCTTAGAGTTCAGATTGTTTTAAAATGTAGTGTAAACTTTAATCTTAACCTATTTTAAATACTATAATTATGCTTTATACATGTTGTGTGTATGTTTATTATTAAAACGCGTACGGAAATTTCAACGAATTTATGGCTTGGTTGGGACTACCGTACGTGAGTTTACCTTACCTTCACAACCCTGAATTTCAAATGGGATGAAATTTTGAATGTTTACGTTATATTTACGACTACACACGCAAATAATTTATGTTTATGGTGATCTCAGATGGTAGTTTTATGTTAATTTGGGAGTGTCCACAACATTGGTTAGGCCAAT
>JAQFZE010003738.1:0-12140 GCA_034695245.1 Dicyrtomina saundersi
GTTTCAGCGTCAATGCAAAAGGCAGGATGTGATCTGCGCATAATAATTCGGATATCAGTTTCTCCAGGCAGCATTCGTGTTTGTTCAAAGAATGGCGACTCGGGTCTTCCCACCATAGTAAACGGTTTAGACTGTGCTGCAATTTTGTATCTTGCCAAAAATCCATTGTCTGTTTTAACAAATGTATCCGGGGTAGTGTTGGGGTAGTACAGCTGATCCAACATTCCATTCTTTTTTTCTATTGGATTTGATGAAAGTTCCCGTTTCAAGTAGGAACTAATAGCATAGAGATTTGAGTTGTCACTCACGAGTTGGCCATTAAGAAAGAATTCCATGTTACTCAATAGGCCATAGAACAGCATGGAACACGGAGCGACCACGTCGGTAGCTGCGACCTCCTTCCTATCTGCTAGCATTACACGACAAGTGAGTTCCAAGTGGGATTCGTTCAAGTTGTAGTATTTTCCAGGGGATTTAAGTATATCAAATATTAGAGGATTCTCATTTTCCCTTGGACTAAGCACTGGATAATATAGGTAATATTTGGGTGCATCTTCAAGACTTATATTGGTCAAGGGAAGTTTATCAAGCACTAGATTGCTTTGAATAGACTTTTGGGACCCCTCGTACACTGTCGGTTGTCGTGAAAGCTTTGTGTTTCCATGATTTGCGGAGCTGATAATAGACTTTTGATACTGCTTCCTGGTAGTCCGGATGTTGAATGACACGAATTTCAGCAAACAGTGGTTTATAACTTATCGTCTTCGGCTGAAATTGCGCCTACGTCCTGCCCCAGTCCGGGTGGAACTCCTGCTTGATACAGTTCGTCTAACACGAAAGACTGGGGCTTTTCGCAGCCGACCCCCAATTTGCGTTCTCTTCTTACCACGCCTGCCCCGTGATCCTCCAGCTTGAGTGCGCCTGTACACCATCCTTCCTTCTCCACTCTGACTGGCTCGAGCTGTTGGTTTACGTTATGTACTTTTGTGTTTATTGCATGAAGTGCGACAATGAGATACTCTGCATTTACGGCCTGTGGCAGTTGGTTTAGATGTTCTACGTTGCTTTAATGGCACAAGATATTGATTTGCTTTTACACTTGAGTCGCCTAATGAATTTCCGACAGGTTCAGCAGTTTCAATTGTTACACTATTATTGCCTGTCCCCATTTGGCTTTTGTTGCTGTCTTTATTTGATTTGCAGAAATAGGTTCAAGAATACAATATTCACCAAGCAAGCTATCTTTTGCAATGTCTTTGTCCACTACACTTGATTTTGTGTCGTAAATGTTTTTGCACAGTATCTTACGCATTATTTATAAACAGCAATGTATATTTAAGCACTAGTTTAATTGCATTTAGACTGGTTTTCAATAATAATGATTTTTATAACTTGCTCTTGAAAAGGTTTGATGTTGTCACTTCAAAGGTTAAATAAGAATAACTTGCAAATTTGCACGTCTTCGCCTTTCATACTTGGCGGCATGTTGTTTGCTTAGAACTTGCGAGGTCGAAACTGCAATTCAATTATAGTTTGAGTATTGGCATCAAGTTGCACAAGGGAACGGTACTCATTGACAAAACTGAATCTCATTACTTGGTGTTGTTGTCTATGTAATGGCAAAAACAGTATAGGGACAAAGCTGTGGACAGTCTCATTAGTGTAATCATTAGATATATCGACTTCTCGCAGTAACGGCAGTGAATGAGAGACATACAACTGGTTTTCTACTAGGCTGCATAATACAAGAAGCCTTTTTGCTGGTACAGTGTGTTCAGGCTCTACATCTTCTTCAAATTGTTCTTTTTTTACTTGGCGTTCTTCTTCCTTTGCTAATTCCTGTCTTAGTTGCGCAGACTCGCCAGCTTTGAATATAAAATTGTCATCAAAGCCAAAAAATCGATTAACAAGCAATGGAAGCTGTACTGTTATATCTTCGCGCATGCCAGGTATACTTAAATGTCCATCAGCATGTTCAAACTGTACTCGTGTGTCAGCCCACAAATTTGCCAACATTGTACGATTAATTTCATGCACCATGTGATCCAAATCGAGTTCTTCTGGTTCTTTTATTGGTATAAAGTTTGTATTTTTTTTAATAGTCGTAAGTCCATGTATTCATAGTCCACAATTTTGCTGTATAACTCTTCATCCAAATCACATTGAGATTCATATACTCCATTATAAAACTTGTCGTGTTGCTGAAGCCCCAAACACAAGGCGATAGGCTTAGGCAAAACCACATACTCGTTCTCACTGCATTCAAATGTAAGCTTGCACTTTGTATTACTTTTATCTAACGGAAATTCAATCTTAAGATTCATATTATAAAATTCTGGGTCGTTCATTTCAGTGTTAAAACGTTCAAAGAATTTGCGAAAATCAGAGTCTCTGTTGTTTATTTCTATTCTTAACATTAAAAAGTTTTCAAAGCCTTGGTATAGCTGTATAATGTTTTCCATACTTTGAATTTTCTCAGCCCCAAAATTAAAATTTGCACCTATTTTAATACTGTCCATGTCAGTTTCAAGTACATTGGCAAACGGATAATGGTTTCCTGACATAAATCTTGATCTTTTTTGCTTGAAACATGGTGCAAGTGATTTGGGAATTTCAATTATAACACTATTGGATGGAGATAGGTTCTGAAGTAGCATATGTATATTGCCAGGGTTCAAGCTCAATGCTTTCTGTGCAACATCAAAGGGCACAGTGTCTTGATGCTGCCTTAACTTTGTTGTGAGTCTACTCATAAATTCTTTCAAGGTCGTTTCTTGGTTTTGATAGTTGAGAAATGTCTTGATAGTTGGCTTGTAGTTTGGAAATAATTTGCCATTAGCATCTACTTCGACTGCGGTTGTGTTTCGCACTTTACGTGCTCGTGGTCTCTGAACAGGTTTCATCATAGCAGGTTGTGGGCTTGAAGTATATCGTAGGCTTACGAGTCCAACGTCATAGTTTTGAAGATCCAAAGGGTAGGGCAATACAGCTACAAAGCTTGCTGGAGTGTTATCTGTATATACACTATTTTGCTGGTCACTTGTAACTGTCACGTATATATTCTCTGAACCAATGGGATCTCGGTCTAACGGAGAGCAGTAATGGCCAACCAGTATTCTTCTTTTTTGCAAGAATTGCTGTTGTATGATATTGGAAAACAAAGGCAAGAATCCAGAAGGCTCCATTGTAGCAGATATTAGGCTAGGCTCAGCTCTTTACTAAAGAATGCTCCTGTAATAGGTGTGTAATTCAGATCTTCAAGGAAGTAGGTTATAGGTATAGTCTCAAAGTTTACTGACTTTACAAGGAACAATTCCTCCGACTACGATTGGCTATATCCTGTTTGAAATACAAACGACGAATGCATGTAAAACCAGAAGTGTACCTCCTTATATATAGTGTGTGTGTTCACCTACGTGTATGTATTACATGTACCTTTGTCAAACAAGAGTTTTTTTTGGCTAATTCTAACGCGGTCCGCGGGGGAATACTTTGCCTTTCTATTGCCAGTGTTGTTAATTATATCTGAAAACATTGTTCTCCAGACCTCGTTCTCGTTCAATCGATTAACCTGAGAGGGCGCCATCTGTATTGTTGAGTGAAAGCTGTTGTTATACGTTCTCACAAAGGCGGGAAAAATATCTATAATCCTAGCTGTATTCCTCTCAGTCATGTACCTAGCAATCCGTTGAAAGATGGTCCTATACCAAACAAAGCATATATTTATTATGTTTACGTGGCTCTTATATATTGCACCTCGATATATACAGGCTCACCATGCTAACTGACTAACCTTATAACCCGCTCTACTATACTGGACTTTGTCTCGCTATACGTGTTATAGTATTTGATTCCATGAGTTTTTAAAAACTGTTTAAACGACTTGGCGCAAAATTCTGTGCCTGTATTTAAATTATTATAACAAAGTCAAGCTACAATTCATATATAATTGAATTAATGAGATTTGTATAACTGTAATACTATTTTATAAAATAATTATAATATACGTAAGACAGTGTTAGCTGACACACCTTGATCTGTAAAAAGGTATATTGGAGTCTTCTTTGATTCTTTAAAAATATCTTTAAAAGCTTTAATAACTGACTCGGGTTTCTTATTTTTAATAAAACGGCAGTAAAGCTTCTTTGAAAATGCATCAATAACAAATAAGATATTTGCATAGCCGGAATTATCTTTGGCAAATTCTTTTCCCAAGATTTTCAAATCAGCACAGTAAATTTCCCCTTCCATGTTTACTAAAGTTCTTCGTCGTTTAAAGTTTTTGCGTATAGGCCGGTGCATTAAAAATGAACGCAACTGGCTAAGCTGCTTATTAACTACTGCTTTATCAAAAAAAATTTTGTTATTCTTTAGAAAACCACTAAGGGTCGAATACGAACCCTTTAACCTAGAGTTTAAATATGATTTACGAATTTCTGCCATATTTAGAGCTGTAATTATTACTGACCTACATTGAACAACTTTCGATTGTAAATGCATATGGAGTCTTAAAATCAATGCTATTTATACACTCACGGCCACATTTACATTTATACACTATTGTTTGATAGACAATATATTATTGACAAGATGTACATAATATTTTTAATTTTATAATTTTAAAATTTAAACTACTACAGAGACTTGCATCATATTTAAAATAGAACTGTACATTATTTTGGCAAGTGAGACTCAATTAGTTACAGCATATACAAAACGCATGTGAAATTGAGTTGTAACAATGTCTAATAATAAAACCATGGCGTTTTAAAAAGCAAGTCTATCTACTTGTGATATTTAATTGCATAATTGGTCTAACAAATTTTCGCTAGTACGCGGTCGAATTTTAAATATTGAGTGAATGTAGTTTCTCTAACACTTGAAGCACAGATCCTGATAAATCAAACAGTTCCAAATGAAAACTTGCTATATCGACTTTGTTTTTGTGACAGTATATGGCTTATTGTTTTTAGATCCTGAGACTTTCCAGCTCCTGGAGTACCTGTGACAATAATTCTCAACGGGTTTTGGTAAAACTGTTTTTCAGGCAACTCAATTTGATTTCTGACAAGATCGATAATTCGTTTCTGAGCGGATGAAATAAAAGTGTACAAAACCTCTGGAGGTTGTGACATTTCTTATATTGCAGCTTGCGTCAAATCGTTAAACTGAGTTTAATCAAATGAGTAAAGGGGTTCTCACTTTAAAGTTTTATCAGATATAGAACTAGTCAAATCACACTCACACTTACAATCTTCTTTGTCTTTGGCACTAAGTCGATGCTCGTAAAAACAGATTGGGCAAAGCGAATGATTTAAATTAAAAGCATAGAAACGCGACTGTGGCATCAGTGGTTTGTGTAAAAATGGTTCTATATATTGTCTAAGTAAGCCCCGCCAAATGGCCTTTCTTTAAACTTGCAACGTTTTCTCAACTACCTCGGCGAAATCAAAAGAAGTTCGTTTACACGAGCAGCATTTTATGTGTCTACAACAAACTTTTCCCGCTGGCTCATGTAATTCTTGTTCTGGTTATGGTGCGTTTTGTAATAATACAGGTGGTGGCTGAAGCCAAAGTTGACCGTCGCGAGTGTTGGCACAAAGAAGTCTCTGAAGTTGTAAAGAAAAATATATTATACTTCTGTGGCACTGTTCACAAGTAAATCGATGTTGAACTGAACTAAAATTGTTAGTATGAAACCTGGCATTTAAGTCTCTATTAAAGTATTTGGGTTCTGTTGGTCGAGCCCATAAACTTCTCTTAGCAAACACCGAAGCGCCACAAAACTGGCAGCTTATGAAAGTCAGCATGCTACAGTAAAAATTGTTCGGATCCACAACATTCATAAAATAGCAGCTCTCCTGGAGATGGACTTCTCAATTCAATTTTGCTGGACAACTGAATTGAAAATGGACAAGTATTAGAACCTTTTTATTATAGTTTTTTGTTCTGAGACTTGTAAGAGAGGGTGGTAGGTAGGACTATGGTCCACTTCAGCCAATCAAACGACGCGATTCCCTGACCCCCATTTTGATCACCCGTCTTTATTAATTAGCATAACTGCATACACTAAGGAGCCACTTTTAAACTTTGCTACAGTAGTTAGCTAATGTTACTCTAATAAATGTTATTAATAGGCGAAGCTTGCAATTTTTATAATCATTCTGTGTTTAACTTTCAAAGTCAACTTGTCTTCTCATTTTTTGGTTTCTTTCAATACTACCGTCAATTATACTACCCAACCATGCAACAAGGAAAAGCAATAAAGCAATCGCGACAACATCAAGAACAGTCTGTCAATCCTAAATTGAACCAAGGGAGAAACTGACTTTCAATGTTGCCAAAGCATACTATTCAAAACAGTCCTTGTGTTGCCTCAAATAAACTTGAAAGAAACCATGGACATGGCAAGTGGAACTCTGACTGCAAATCAGTCAATGCATTGTCAACTGAAAACGACAACTACAACAGCAGAGATCTGTCTAGCATTAATGCGCGTGATATGACTGCTCAAGACTGGAGATTATTTGAATTTGTTGAAGCTATAACTTCCTTCAATTCGTCACCATTTAAAGCTCAAATTGAAGCATAAGGTTTTTACGACGAATATCTGCAGACATACGTTTATCTTTTCGGCCGACGAAACTCTAGACATTGCAACAATTCCATAATATCATTAACACTGTTTGAAAGTCACAAAATTGTAGAGTGGGCAAGTCAAATGTTGAAGGAAAATGATGAACACCCGCTGCCTGGAAAAAAGATCACAGATCATTTGCCATACTTTGAAAACAAGAATAATACAGAGATGGCAGAAGAACCGCGAACTCAGGTCGAAAAGTGTATCTACTGGGAAAGCCCGCATTACACTCTGTGCTCTGTGCAAGTCCGCTTTTCATTAAACACCAAGACTAAGGCGATCAAAATGTTTATCAACTCAAACCTTCCTGACATCTACGGTCGGAATTGGGCAGCGTATGGTGGCAGTACCATGTGGTTCAATCTTATTGAGATAGACGCACTTGTGGAATATCTTACGAGTTCATATTCACGGATTGCTGCAATGATACCACGAGATGTCACATCACGTTCTCGTCAACATAATGCCCAAGAAATCACACAGGAAAAACATAACCCAGAACTAGCTGTTGAAGTTCAACCGCCCGCACCACGTGTGGATATCGATTGGGATGAAGTTATTTCTACCGCAGTATAAGGCATCAAACTATCACCTGAACTACCAGCTGAATTTACTGATGTTGCCGTCGCCGATTCTGTTATTGACAAATCTAAAAACTTTGAAGAAGACTGCGATGCAGACGACGAAAACAGCAAAGGCGCCATTTAGGTTTCAAACTACAACGTGCAATTTCAAAAGCATAATAATATAATTCATTTGTTTTATTGTGAATTTTGTAGTGTGTGTTTTATTTGTAAAGTGCCATACGGCAATAATAATATGTGTGTGTACTAGTTATGTCTCTTTTATTAATGTTACTATGTTCTTGTAATAAATTTAAAGTTCATCTTATTATTTAATTTTAATAAACTATAGCAAGTCGTGTGTGAAATAGAATAATACTTTGTCAATGTTTTGTAACAAGTATGTGAAATATTTTATATTCTGAATTTGTATAAGAGAAAAGTTGAAAAGAAAAATACAATGTATAAATGTGAACATAGAGCTTTAGACTTTGACTGGTATTACTTAAATTTAATATTGGTAGCATAAATATAAGACAGTGGTGAGTGGGTTGCAACAGCGCCTTTTTTTCCTTGTAAAATATTCATTTAGATGGTACAAAACAAAGCAACAAAAAATAATTGTAAGTTTGTATTTATTTGCAACGTTAAAAGCGAGGACTCATTGCATTTCCAATCATGTTATTAAGTAGAATGGTGAAGTGAAAATACAATAGAGACTGCACATTTTAAAATTTTACATTTTGTCTTTTGTAATACAACTTATATAGGAAACAGTAAGAACAGTGGCCATTCTTTAAAAATAAGGATTGTATAGGGGTATACTGAGATGGTTATATACGTGAACGTTTACAATAGCAACAACAAGTATACCCTGCAAACAAGAAGTTTCTACAACTATTAATTCAGAGGATACACATTGTACCAATACATATTGCTACATGGGCAAAGACATTTCTACGATGTTATGCTGCTCGCTTGGTTGCGCGTAAAAGCCTAAAGTTTTTTGATATTATGGGTTCTAAAAATCAGGAGCACACAATGGCTTTAACTATTTTTACATTGCCCCGCAAACAAAAAAGTAATATTTTTCTAGCGCGAAAACAAACATTTCGTGTCGTCCATAAAATTCGCCGTATTTTTTAACATCAAAATATCAAGTTCAAATATAAACTTTTGTTTTGGAAAAGAGGAAGTTTTAGAACTTTTGGGAGGACGTTTCGCGCCCCTATTCACATTGCCCCTGGTAGGTAATGTGCCAAAACGCTCGAGGTTTTATTTTTACATTTTTTACATAACATGACAAGGCATTTACATACGTATACATAGAAAGCTCCATTTACGCTAATGTTAACATGTCTACACCATACATCTCACTACAAAAGCATAAAATCTTGTGTCGGCTAACTTGCAGCAAAATATTTTAATACACACAACATATTTTATTATATACCAACTTTACTTTTACCAAAATATTATTTGTACAAAAGAAATATTACTAGGGAACTTGTAAAACTACAACAGGAGCAGCAAGTAAAAGTGAAAGTAAAAGAAAGTGGAAAAAACATAAAGTCAAACAAATAGCCAAACTCCAACATGACAAAATGCAAACCAAAAAATAAAACACAAAAGTAGAATTTAAAAGTTGGGAAATGAAAAGAAGGAACAAAACAAAGCAGAATATAAGTTGAGGAAGCAAACAGAATCCAGGTAGGTAGTAGAAGTGGAGAAAGAATAAAGTCAAACAAATAGTCAAACTCAAACATGACAAAATGCAAACGAGAAAATAAAAGATAAAAAGTTGAATACAAAAGTTGGGAAATGAAAAGAAGGAACAAAACAAAGTCAAATTTAAGTTTGAGGAAGCTAAGAGTCAAGGCAGTGGTGGTGAAAGCAGAGAGAGAAACTCAGGAACATTTAGTTTTGTCCATCCTGGCCATGGGACTGGCACCAGACAAGAAATAAAGTAATCATATATTACATTTTAGTGCTGTGAAGAACATGCGCGCATCATAGCTTTACATTTCTCATACTCCGTCCCGACAGGTCCGCGCACTGTGTACATGCTACTACGTACGTGCGTACTATACCATTTTTATTGCCCTTAATTGAATTATACGTTGCGTATACCTACCTATGTATATGTTACTCTCTCTCTCTCTCTCTCGTTCCACTTAATTGAATTAGTCATCTCTCGCCACTGTCTCCTTTCCCCGGCACACTCTGTCCATCCAGGCCAAGGTTGAAATTATTGATTTTTTTTAATCGATACTACAACTGCTACATACGCACCACGTCATTTCCATCTCGCTTCCTCATCGTCTCTGTGTATTTAATTGAATTAGGCAGTACGTGTGTCCACCTATGTACCAACATCTCTGTCTCTCAATAACGTTGCATTCAACTCCATCTCCTTTAATTAGGCATTACCTATATACCTACCTACCTATCTATCTATCTCTGCATCTGTATTTCTCCAATCTCCCTTACCTAGGTCAAGCCTCCAGCCTCCCAGCATCCTTTCATCCCAATCTGAAGACGTACTCCCCTCTTCCTTCTTTACTTTCTCCCACTTAATAACATTAATAAACCACAATAAAACCATTCCCCAGTAATTGCCTGTAGTTTTGCGTATTGATGGCAGAAGAGCCTCCATAAATGACGTATTTTGTGAATGGTGCAATTTATACAAAATATTGAGTTATATTTATCTGCTTGCTACACACATTCGTATATGGCTTTTTGATTGTAGGGGAGCTTCCATAAAGCTTATAGCATCTTAAATGGTAACATGAATTGTCTTGCGCTTTTGTTAAAGCTCAGTATCTACTTCGGGCCTGTCCTCGGCCGACAAATCCGGCGCGAAGCGCCGGATTTTTTACTAGAATGTGATTGTACAGGGCTTACTATTTATTTTCCTTTTGAGATGCTGGAATCACGGCATGCAGATTACCTTGATTGAGTTACTCATTTAAAACTAATCATTGTATTAATCCCACTACTATCTACTTTAGATTCACATTGAGTTGAAATCAAGCTGTAATCAGGATAAATGCCTGTAGATTTAAGTTAGATCATCCAACAGAAAGAAGATTTGATTGGAATTTTAAAATCTAGAAAGTTTCTTTCTTTACTTTGTATTTTTCCGCGCAGCCTAACTTTTTAAGTTTATTTGTTAATAAAGAATTTTTACATTTTGAATGCCAAACTTGGAAATCTTAACATCTTTAGTGCCTAATGTTGCATTGTTAGTATAAATATGCAGAATTTTACAAAAATAATGGGGGGGTGCAAAACGATACCTTTTGCTCCCCATTACTTTTATGGGCGCGGGCACTCTGCCCCCCCCCCTGACCCTGTGGTTCCGACGCGCCTGATATGTATGCTTCCTCACACCCAAGCTAATAACGCATTGCCGAGTGCAATTAGTTATTCACAAGCTGTAAAAATTCTACGCAAGCAATTACAGTGTGAGACTGAAACTATTCACATACACTTAAAGAAAAACGCTTACCGTTACGTTTTATACCTCAAAACAATACAGGTAGTTCATTTGGCTGATTTATGCATTGGCATTATCTAGTTCTTGAAGTCACTGCAAGTTATAAATTTTATACTTTTGTTTCCATTAATGGATGCATAAAATATATAGCTAATCTCCGCAGAATATTTTCTAATAATCTACATAAAAGCTGTTAAAGTATTCTGCAGAAATGAGTCGGCATGGCTGTTGTTGCTTTGCATAGATGTTTCTGCAGATCTATTTCTGCACAAGTTTTATGCAAATTTTATAAGTTAATTATTTCTGATCTTCACTTAGTCTACGTAGTTAAAGTTGCTTATTCTAGCAATACGTGATCTTAGAAATCACCGTATCGAAAGAATTGTGCACTTTTATAGCTCAAGTATTTACTGCATAATATATGTGAATAATTTCGGCAAATAATTTTAACAGATAGGGTAAGGTCTTCTAAATTTGGTAGCTTTTTGGAAAACTTTCAGTTTTTCAATTAGTAATACCAAGTAACTAGAATTAACAATAGCACTATACACTTGACACACATACTGTACTGAATACTTTACCCAATTCTCATCAAATTCTAAATTCTATCGCTGCATCCTTAAACTACAAGTGTTCAAACTATACGACCTCGGTGGAGTGGGAAATTTGCTAGGTCCGGTAAATGTGGTATGCAGGGTTCTAACTGTGGTAGTCTCTATTTTCGCTAAAATTGACAAATTTTACGTTACGAAAATAACGTAAATAAACATTATGACATTATTAAGTGACTGGGCACACTATTGACTATAGTTATTAGTTTGGTAACTTTATGCGCACCCACCGCTTATTGCAATTTCAGTCCAGGAAACATAGGTTAAAAGTAAATTAACATGTAAATAACGCATATTAAGCCATAACAGATTTTATCACACTAGGTTCTATAGATCACATTTAATGAATAAAATAATCGTTGTTTACTAAAACTACTAACGAAATACATACTAATTTATTAAATGAATGTTATTAATGATCTACTTTGAACAGAAGAAATGGCATCGTTAATGTCTACGTTGGTGTATATGGCTTGCTTTTGTCGCCTTTCTTCTTTTTTCCCATTGTTATAATTTACGGCATGCTAAACAAATGAAAACGAACTGAAATATTATTACTTATATTTTAAAAACACACTTGCATCATTTTCACAAATTTTCCAATGAGTTTTGCATGGTTTTCACAATACCACAGTTAGAAGCTCTCACATTACCACATTTAGATGACCACTTTGAAATGACTAAATATTTTTATAAAATCCACCGAATCAAGTGTTAAATTAATATTTCATCCTTGTTGTGATTAGCATATTGTTGGGATGAGCGATTATACATGAGCTCAGGATCAGTTCGGTTTTATGTAGATTTATAGCGTAGGTACTTTT
>JAQFZE010003739.1:0-12139 GCA_034695245.1 Dicyrtomina saundersi
CCAGTAAACCGGGAATGAATCGCGATCGTGGCCCGGGGAAATTTCATGGCCCTCACCTTGGTCCTGGACGAGTGAATATGCGTTAAGGTCCTGGACAAGGAAATATGCTGCAAGGTCCTGGACAAGGAAAGATGCGTGACGGCCCTGAACAAGGCAATATGCGTGACGGTCCTGGACCTGGACCAGGTGGAGCCATGCACAATAATCGTCGAATTTGCCCTCGTCCCAACTGTGGGCGTAAAACTGGGATGGGGGGTGGGGCTCATTGTAATTCAAACTGCAATGAGCCATATTCGAAAGCCGAATATGATGATACAATGGGTGTTACAGGCGTGAACGCTGATCAGATTTATATGCCGGAAGAAAATGGACAGACCATAGAGCAAACCGCTTTTCCCGAATGCAGTTCACACGGTCATAACCAGAACCAGCAGTACATTAACAAGTCGTTCTCATTTCGTTATTTACATACATATAGTAAATGACCGTATAAGCACCGGGTCTCAAATAAGTGCAGGGGCTCAAATAAGCGCCGGGCTTTCAGTCCAAAACATTCAATTAGCGCTGGGTTATAAATAACCCGCTAATAAATATCTGAATAATAGTATAGAACCACATTTTGATTAAAAGTAATCTGCAATAAACATAACTTTGTCTTTAATGAAAATAAACACACAAATTGTTGTTTTATGCATACTTTTGTAAGAATTAGTTTCACTTTAGACCGCAAACTTCAAAAAATTAAATGAGCGCAGGGCTACCACTCCAACATGTAACACGCGCCAGGGCGCTAATTCGGTCATTTATGGTAAATGTGATGCGTTCCGCTTCCGCAATATTAGTCATTTCACAAATTAATTTTGATTATTTCTAAATATACTTGTAAATATAAATACCATATAATAGATAGGAATTATATGGGAATATGCGTACAAATTATATCAGAAAACATATATCTGCTAATATTGTCAGCATCATACTTTATTCATATTTTCATATTGTTAATATTTTCACAATGCTAAAATTTAATGTAACAGTTTTCATTGTTTTTGAAATTTTTGTTGAAAACAGTAAAAAAAAATGTGTAAACTACAGCATAAAACTTATTTTATTTGATGTATTGATATTGATGTATTTGTATTTGATATTAAAAATTATTTAATTTTCTACTGTAGGTGTAGTTATTGAGTGAAGCTCTTGGGAAGACAGCAACAGCACTGTCAATTGCAATGTTCTAATAATCATGTTTGATTTCCCTAGAAAAGTTAATAAAATATGTGTTAGCATTAAGGATCTCGCTTGCAGACAACAACAGAACTATTAACTGTTCTAGTGAAGTCAATGTCTATTATTACAGAACTTCATACGTCTACACGAATTATTATGGGATACCAACAACGACTTCAAACCAAACAACTATAAAAGTTTAAATGGAAACTTAGTTTAATCAAGTCAGTTAGTGACGACTTTACAGTAACTTCTACTAGAAGTACAAGTACGGTCTATGCACTTCTCTTACAAATGCAAAACTCGCTGTTTTTCTAATATTTTGAAGAACGCAAAACGCTTTGTTTAAATTGTATTACATGTAGGTAATATATTTTAAGATCATCGAAACATAAACGCTCTTATACTATGACCTTTAACGGGCGCAAACACTTTTAATCTCCATGTGTCATCTTTTAATAAAATGTTGTGTTTCCAAGATTTTTAAAACAAGTAAACGTCTCACATAATGCTACTGAAGAATCAAAATTGCCTTTCCTCATTTTATAACTAAAATTGCCCATCCTCATTTTTCGATTCAAATAGTACATGGTTTGGTTTTACAGCACAATGAGTAATAAGAAATGCCTTATTTGTGGCTTATTTTTTCGAAAAAAGTTATACACAGGTAAATACATTACAAACTCGAGATCGGCAATTTTGCTTCTAGTGTGATTTGGAGAACGGCAATTTCGCTTTTAGTGAGAATTCGATATCGGAAATTTTGCTTCTTCCGTAGTGATAATATGTAGATTAGGCACCTACCTACGTAATATTGTATTGCGTCTGAACCCTCTAGGCTATACACTCTCCAATTTTACTTTCTCCCTGGAGATTGAAAACGTTTTGTATACATACAACTATTTCTAAAACCTTAAAACATTCTATTTATAATTACCTACATTTTCTGAAATCCAAAATTGTTTCTAAAACCTTAATTTAGTAATTTTAGAAGCTTCAAAATTATGGTGTACACAAACAGAGCCGTTTTGTGGTTGACAAGATGATTAGAAGGAACTTATAAATACATATTTGGATCTAACCTAGGTACTTCATTGGAAGTCATACTTCAATCAAATATCTCCAAAAGTACCTGGAAATACCACAAAAACATATGACTGTACGATTTCTCTACGAACATGGGTATGCATTTTATTTACTTTGGATTGAAATCAAATTATAATTATAGCGTTGACGTCATGCATACTACAAACGTTGCAGAATCACAGACAGAGTGAGAGTGAAAATAAAGGTAAAAAAAGAGTACGACAGCTGACTTTGAGACTGGGAATGGAAATGGAAGCTGACATAACGCAGGTCATACATACTGCATACCTAATGTTATTACACAGCCATTACTTCCTTTCCTGTGTTCATGCATACACTAATACAGATAGTAGAAATCGAATGGAATCATCGCTATTTAAGTTCGTCTCCTCTTCCCCCGAAGTATCAACACAAGATCAGCATTGCAAAACAAATCTCCAAGCACTCGCTGTTTACATACATACCTACTTACTTGGTATTAAGCACTTCTCACTTCTTTAATTTGACGAATACAAATATTCTTACTTGACTATGCAACATGGAGTTCATCCTCAGCATCAGGATCCAAATCCAACTCCTACTATGTATCCTACAAAAGGTATAGGTACTCTAACAAACTTAAATACTATACCACTAACATTCTTTGGTGAGGTTTGGGTATAATACTACAATATAAAAAAGCTGTATTATGCACAAACGTCCAAGCCCATCCAGTATTCTCGCGATTCATTCTATGTAGTAAAATATCATTACATAGTAATGCGCAAGCAGTCTGTCGGTTATGAGTTTAACACTATAGTAAACACCTACATAATATAAAGCTAGAAAACTACAAACAATACATTCCATTCAGAATGGCAGTATTCTGATTCAGATCCAGTAGATTACACAGATAAGCCAAAATACCACAGCAGAGCTAAACGATGTATTATTCAGTATTCCACGTATGTAAGTTTTAAGTGCCCCTGTGCCACTATACTAGCTCCTATAACGTAATACATAACTGAATACAACATAGTATATAACATAACATGACATAATCTACAAGTAAAAAACTTAAAACGTTTCAGTTTACATTTTCATACCTACACGTGAAGCAATACACATGTTTTTTTCCTGTTTTTCTTCTTAGCATACTTTGAACTTTGAAGTCATTTCTTTCCTCTTTTTTCCATTCTATCTTCAATCTGAATGATGTGGATGTTTGCTTGGGTTAATATTATGTATATAGTTACTTTTGTTTTGGACTGGCACTGGCACTGGTACTGGTATGGTGCTTGGTAATGGTAATGATACTGGTGACTGGTGGTGGTGACTGACTTGGCTGGTGATTTCTCCCCTCACCCCCCTACCATGCGGTGTTTTTGGTGGCTGTCTGACTGGTGCTGGTGGAGGCCATTCTATAAAATCCCAACTGAAAGTATCAAATCATGCCAATTTTTTTATACCATTTCCTATTCACATACTAATATAATTAAAATTTTCATGTCGCTATAATGGTAATGGAATGGCGTGTCGTGTGTAAAGGGGGCTCCGAATTTGAACCGAACCGAATTTTGCATGAAGGATTTTTACTTACTTTCATTTCTTCGTACTTGATTATGCTTTCATCCTGCTATCGTATCTGACGTCCTGTCTGCAACAGATGCAAACGAAAAGGAAACATACATAGAGATAAAAACGACAACGACCTAGACACAATTTTTATCTTGGTCGTATCCTAGAATTTTAATAGGACTGAAAATATCAACACGAGCATTGCAATAACATTATTCTAATATGCACTCAACATAATATTATTTGCTTTATTTTTACATTTTAATTACCTATAGGTACTTGCTGCCTGCGTTCTCTAATTATTTTTAGTCATGTCTACATTTTTTATATAGTGGCCAACGTGTCACTGTGTAACTCTCAAATAGAATTAATAATATGTAGCGCAAATATTTAAACAAAATAATTTTAAAAAGAGTTGCTGCTAAGAACAAGTACGTAATGTTCTTCAGGATAGGATACCGGAATCTCACTATGTATACTAAAGTTATGTAAAGGTAGGTGCTTTAAATACAATATTGCGAATGTTTACTTTATTACTTTATTTGCAATGACTAAATATGGTAAGTATAAATAACGATGATGACAGTGACAAAAGAGCGTAGGATTAAATGATAGGTAAAATATTACTTCTCATTCATATATCCGTACTACACATAAAAGATACAGACTCGATTGTTATTGTAGCTCGGTCTCGGTACAACATGCGTTTGTCTTTGCGTCGAGGGAAATTATCTCTGTGTATATATGTATTTGCCAAATTTATCAAGATAGAGCTTTAAGGGGAACACGTGCGGTTGGAAAACACACTCATAAAATGTGTCTATTCAATTTTTAATACAGGGATTTATATTTACATACTACCTTGAATTTTGTTGATGATTAAACTTTCCAACTTTCAAATTACCTAGAAGGAAGGTCTTGGTCCTCGCATGCTTTTGTGGAACACGAAATTGTTTACCTTTTACAGTTAACTTACGCAATATGGGTAGCTCATCTGCTCTTGGCAATGTTCTTCACTCTACAATTTGGGTTCCTGCAATGCGATGATGGCTATATCGACTTATTTTGTTGTTTTGGCTATCATAAAGAATAACAACAACAGTACAATATAGAAAATTTGAATATACGCATACTGCACTATACTCAGTATTTTTTTTACAATTAATTAGTTTTGGTTGGGCGTTGAACCCTTAAACATCACGTTGTAAGGTAATTTGTGAGATAATACGTACCTATAGATACATAATTCCGTAATTCACGTGGCTGTGGAAGATGCGGTTGCTGGTACGTGGTATGTTTTGAGTTTTCGCATTAGAAAAAAGTGTAAAAAATAAATATGTACAGTGAGTTAAATTGCATCCATCTCTTGCATGGTCTTGCGCCTATCTGATTTTAATGTCTGAATCTGTAATATGCAAAAAAATAAATTGACATTCAGATTTTACTTATAAGATTTTAGGAAGGCCATTTCCCTTAAGAATTGAATTTTAAATTTTAGCAGAGCATAAGATCACAATAGTATGCCAAGTCACTGTAGAGACCGTAACTAATAGTTAGTCTGTCTGACTAGTGAGTTCTGCGTCCACAATACGTATATCATGTAACATGAACTAGAGGCAATGGTACTAAATAGTAAATAGGAGTAGGAGTATAACAAAATATATGAATGACAAAAAACTATCGCGATCGAGCCAAGTACCTACATAATGATATGTGAACAGGAACATATTATCAGATCAAGGTTAGTAATATTTTTACATTCAACACACCAGTCATCAGTGGGGACCGAATCTATGTATACCAGCAATAAAAACGCCAGTAATATACATAATGTAACGTGTAACGCGCATACAGCTTTTACTTATAGACATATAGCTATAAGCATTAATTTTTATTGAGGTAAGCTTGAATGTTGAATATAACTTGGTAGGTTTCAGTTTCCATTTCAGTCTTATTAATATCTGTAATTTTATTGGTGCGTAGAATATGTTTACCTACTTATAGTTAGCTATGGGTAACTACACCTGTACATACACGTACTACTGCATTGGTGCATTACTTCAATATTTGTACTATTACACGTGAATAAACCTACTACTTACTCTGCAAGAAAACAAAGTTGGTTGGGAATATGATGGGAAATATCCTTAGAAAATTGAAATAACATGCTTACTTACATGCCTCAGGTATACAATTACGTTCCTTGGAAATACAGATATCGTATTTCCTTTCATTGCTTCCAAATTGAAGACCCAGACTGAGCATCGAAACTTCCTGTATTAATTGAAACATAAATATTTAATAATCTGTACCGTATAACATGAATATCTGTTAACTTAATGTGTCTATAATCAGTATGGGCTACTATCGGCTATCGGCAGACACAAATATAACTAAAATGTACCAAAGTGCTCTCCCGGTATGGATATAGCAGATGCAGATATTTTATATAGATTTATCTCAACAAATTTACATTATTCCTATACTAGTCACTAGTCAGTAAAAATTCCTGCAAGTTTGTAATAAAACCCATTGGTATTCAATTGCATTTCATTCATTTACATTTTTTCAAATTCATATCTTCTTATCGTTCCTAGCATGCTGTGACAACCGAAAATACCTTCCTCGCTACAATACATAGAATTTAGCTTAAGTATGGATAGGCATAACATATCCATTTGTCCATTTCCTTCTTCACCGAGAACAAAACTACATATTTGGAGTTTCGAGGCCGGAACAGAACTGTTGAATTTGCTAAAAATCATGTTGAAATAAAATAAAACATGGTAATTTTATTCTTATAGCCACATATTCAACACATCAACAATCTACTATGTCCACCAGTCCCAGTGGCAAACAACAACGATCATAAATTATAAGCTATATACATTTAATAAATTCCTCACATAATAATTCAATGTTATCAATATCAATAAAGCAAGACCATGCTGAAGCATGGACAACATGGACTTATCCATACTTAAATAGTAATGAATCATGATCATGAATGACTTCACTGTTCACACATTCGTTTACGACAAGTTCTAATCTCCAATTCATCTCTTTCAAACTTTCAATACTATATGGATTACGATAAGAATGAATTAGAAATAAAATTAGGTGAAAATTTAAATGAGCTTACCCAGACAATTACTAAATTGGAGCAAACTCGGCATGCAATTTTTATAGTAGACACATTTATGTATAGTGTGCTAGTGTGTCACCAATGCGTAATCCTCCATCTAATCAATCAACGGTGCGGGGAATGTTAAAAACAAAATGGCATTGCGCCAAAGGCAACTCGGCTTTGCGATGTGGCTCTAATCATTCATGAACTTGTTAGGCAAATCAAATTAAATGATCGAATCTTGCAATTCGCAACTCGAGTAATTCTTGCAGCATAGCAATACAGGATTGTGAAGATCTGCAATGATAAAAATACAGTTTAGTTTAAGAGCAAAGAGGGAAGTAAGGAAAATGTATAATAACTAATGAATTGCAATGTAATTATTATTATAAGTCATTTACGAGTAAGGAGTACGTCACTAGTTGCTCCATTATAACATCTTCGGTCGTAAATAAATGTCAAACCAAAGGCGAAAGCATCTTCCCTCCCTTCCCTATTTGTGCGCATATAGATAATGTAGGTACCTGCTATATATACTAATTAAAATTACAGGTGTGGCTGCACCACATGTACTGACACTCTGACACTGGGAGGGTATAGAACTATACAGATTTACATAGGGGGGATCTACATAGACACAGGTTCCATTACTCCATTGCATTTTCTTCACCATACCGGCCGGTATGCGGAATCGTTGCTCTTGAAACTTAACGTGACATGACATGATTACAACCTCTAAGTATTCTTTCAATTCTAACTTCAAAACTTCCAACAAGAACATAAACATCAGGAAGTAGCAAATACATATATACTGATACTGATATAATTATACCTGATAACAACTCGATATAATATCTTGTATGAATGAACTACTATATGCACTGTCACAGTCTGACACTGACAGCCAGAGCCAGAGCCGGCAGCTGTGCAAACAGGTATGAAAATGAAATGCATATTTAGATAGATAGGATAGAAGTAAAAAAAAAAGATCCAAGATTTTCCCTATTTTTTTTTGTACTTGCCTTCAACTTCAACTAGCAATCCTCAGTAATAACAACATATTTGCATTAAATTGAACTGTAACCAAATACTTTATATGCTAAACATCTAAGCCCAAACTACTTAACGGTAATGCATACAACTAACGCTTACGCGAAAGACAGAATACATACTTAAAAACCCTTAAAACTTGAAACCTCGGCGTAATTGTCCGCATCAGCAAGTGGCTGAATATTTTTTAAAAAAACCTTTCCAAAATCTTTAAATCTTAAATGTTTAAGCTTATTTAAAACCGTGTTGTCAGTTAGTTGTCAGCATCCGCAAATTATACTAATCAGCACTTTAGTAACTTCCATAATATACTATCTCATTCACAGGATTCTCAAAAACAAAACGTCTTTTTTCAATTATCCAACACTGCTTTTTTGCTTGTGAAATCTGTGCAATAAGCTGTAGTTGGTAATTAAAAGGAATTCTTGTTTTACCTGCATACTAGTGCATACTGCATACAAAGGAAAACTAACTAGTACTTAAGTAGATGTACTAAATAGTAGGGGTATCTAAGTATACTATCCTTACTAACTGAAAATTATACGTCTGCTTGAAGTCTCCGTACCGTCAACCGTGCCGTGTTAGTATTCCCTGTAATTATTATTTTCCTATAATGTATATAACGATAATGGTAATAATTGAATATTTTGAAAATGTAATGAATAAACAGTAAGAATTATTATTAGTAACCACAGCTTAGAACTCTGACTTCATTTTACGATAATGAAAATGACTTCATTTACTTACCCACCAACTAAAAATAGTATTGCATTGCATTCAAGATTTAGCTTTACTATCTTAAATTGCTATTTTCGTATTTTCGTTGTCGCTAAAAATGCAAAAAAAACTGATCAAAAAAACTACTAATAAATCAGCTTCACTCATCAGCTTGTTGATTTGTTGCCGTTGTTTCTGTCTGGTGGAAGAGAACCCGTGTATGCATGTTCTACACACAGGAAGCCGGCATTAATTTCGGGGCGACGGGTGCAGTGCTCAGTACCGCCATAATGGAAAGACCCCCAAAGTCATTGGATGCAAAAAGTGGTGTGTGTAATTTATTACTGACATCCTCGTAATTTGATAAAATGTGATGTACATACTAAAACTTTTACGTTAAAATCCTCAGCACGGACAAAATGAAAATATTTAAGAAGGGGACGCCAGGCAGACCAGGCCAGTGTATTTGTTACACACACACACACAATACAATAGAGCAGATTTCAGTTGCATTTGTATTATTATGGCTAAAGCCATTCGCATCACGATGGCATGGCATAGATAGGGCATAGGGGAAGTTTTCAAACGCTCATTTCAGCGGCGAAACTGTCCCGTTCAAAACATCGGGAAACCGTATAGAGTTCTACACAACGTTGGCTCCCTTTGAGCGGCTCAGTTAGCCTCACCCTGTGGTAGCGTGTGTATGTGCAGCCTTGCCTAACTTACCTCACGCGTTGAAGCGAAGCCATGGGACGATGGGATGCGAGTGAGCCAAAATGTTTACATTACGAAGGGGCTGTCCGTAACCAACGTATGGAATGAAAGGGGGGAGGGGAGGTCCGAATTTGCTTTCTTTTTTTTCTTCAGAACACCACATCATGACTGTAATACAGCATGAATTTGGGATAGGGGGAGGGCGGAAAGTACCTTATGATTTTCTAACGTCAATTATGGATGGTTCTTGGAGTGGAAAGGAGAGCGGGCAGAGAGCAGTGTAAAATGATAAAGCGGCTACTATCTACAGTCGACGGCGTACAGTGCTGCAGTGGAGATAGAAACGTACTGGCACTCAGCATATACGAGTCACACCATAGGATTTTAGCTTCTTTCAACTTCAGCTAGCTGAATATTTTGGCTTGGGATTCAGTGTAGCTTTAGGTTCTATTTTCTTAGTGGTAGTGCAGGAAGGCACTGTGTGAGAGAGTTACCATTAAAAACGCAACGCTATAAAGTGAATCGTTCGTTTTCGTGCCGGGAGGGAATTGTACTCTCGTCTCAAAACCTCAAAACAGACTCAAGCCGGATTTTCGGTTCTTTTTTTTACGAAAATTCCGTGGAAAATACTAAAAAGAACTGAAAAATGAGTTCGAAAAGTGCCAAACGAAGTCAAGCGGCTTCAAGTTCAGCGGCTCAAACACCACAGTCGTCCGCCCCACCCCCAGGTAAAGTGAATTTTTGAACTGACTTTTTTCGTCTGCCTCTGGTCTCTGTACTGTACTGTGGGGTGCATTTTCTTTTGTCTGTTATAGCTGGTGGCGGTGGCGGTTAGCGTTGTCCATTTGATTTTCGGAATGTATGTACATAGTAAAATGTGGAAATAGGTTACTAATTGAAGGTTATTCAAAACTGAAAAGTTAATGTTGTTTGAAGTTTATCTACCTTTTGTCTATTGGATTTTTTGGGATTCGTAAAAATATTTCGTCGACTTTCTCAAGCTCTCTCCTATCCTTCGTAATCCTCCGTTTGTTTCCACACCCTTTGTAGAATAGGAAGCCAAACCTTGTAGCTAGAAGGTAGTAGTAATGAGTAAAGAGGCTGCTGTTGGTGTTGGTAGTGTCGTTTGTTGTCGTTGCGAGAGAGAGGGCCTTCAAAATGGTTTGTTTACATATGTACGTCTACGTACTTAACATTCAACTTATTCAGTCAGCTTCGCAGGGAAATTCAGGGTCCATAATAGGTTTCTCAAACAACAGAGGAGCGTCTACTTTACTTCTGTAGGGCTTTATTAGTGGCGTATATATACAACTTGTTATTTTTTTACATAAGTACATCCGATTTACATATTTGGCCAGATCCAGGATCATTAGCATTATTATTATTTGTAATTATTTCTGTGTGTTTACTGATGTTTGTATTGGTTACTTATTATATAAGAATGAATAATGCCATGGAATGTTCGCCGATGACTAATTTAGATACTCAAGCCGCAGTCTGTAGTAATTACCAATCATAGATGGGGTGGATTTAATAGTATTAATTTGTAGTGAATTGTTCAAAGATTAAGCTTTTAAAAGGATAAAACACTAATCTAGTTCAAGAATGTAGATTCGCACTAACTAGTAAGAGTAAATTGCTAGTAGTGAGTTCCTAAGTAGATGTGGTCTTGACAATCCGCAACCCCCTATATAGTTATGCTTCTAGTTGTTGGTAGTTAACATGTTTTGATTTGTAATTAGCGGGGTTAGAGTTTCAGTTTATATACGAATTGGTATTTACGAGAAAAAAAAGAGCGTAGGTGTATGTACCTATAAATAATTGTTAGCTAAGCGGAACGGATAATAGCTGCCTGAGTTATGAGTATTGGTTCAAATGCGTTAATGATAATGACAATGACAATCCTCAGATTAGCTAATTAATTCTGACTCACTATTGACTTTTCACGTACCAACACCAACAATACCTAAGTAATGGTGCTTACAAGCAAGTACGATCGATGGCCGTCTACGCTAGTCACTAGTTGAATTTTAAACTGATTGAAACTGACGTAGCCTCATGAATAATATTATTTTGGAATGGCTATGTAATAACAATCGTCTACCGTCAACCATATATTCAATATTATATATATGTAATTTATTATTGAATAAGTCTAATAGTCAATTAGAATACAAGTTAAAATATATAGATTTATGCGTTTTCTGCGTGACCAAGAACTATCTTTTTATGTAGGTCAACAGTGCCACAGTATAGGCAGTATATTCGTAAAATGTGTGTTCGTTGGCTTCTTTTTAGGTATATCGCTTTGGGTGTTCGAATTCGAATCTCTTATTTGTGTAGTATCTACCTATATGTATGAAAGTATTTATTTATATTCGGATTAGTTTAGAAGTGATGTAGTTCAGGGGTAGCTAGCTGTTTACTTTGGATTTTATTTAACTTAGCAAGTAGCCGGTTACTGTTAAGGATAATTGTAGTGCGCATGTAATTTTATTTATTAGTTCTTTTCGACAGACACTTCAGGAGGTCCAGAGGTTAACATGAGTTAGAAGGCTGATTTACAGTATGCAGCCGAAACTTAAAAAAACTAATTACAGCATTATTACTAATATTAATATTATTACTATATTAATTAGCTAATTAGTTGTAGGTTTGAAG
>JAQFZE010003740.1:0-12136 GCA_034695245.1 Dicyrtomina saundersi
ACATACGATAGGGTACAGTAGCGCTTGTAGTTGCATAATTTGGTGTTGCTGGTAGTATCTAGTATGCTTGAAGTAATATTATTGTGTGTGTGTGTGTGTGTGTGTGTGTTGAGCTGTATAATTGCGAGTAGCTGTCTTCACTTAAAGTATTTATAGTAACCTACAATAATTTTACTATGGAATTATGGGCTAAGATATTTTGTCACTTCTCGCGTGTCATGTTACATGATGTCCACCTATGCTGAGCTGGTCAGACCACAAAGACAGTTATTACTATTTTCTGTTATGTAAAAGCGGCTTCATTCCATGAAATACAGTTTATGAGTCTTTTAGTATGATTAAGATGGAGTTGTAATCTTTCTCTGTTCTTTCAATAATAAGCATATATATAAAATACTTGAATAGCATTCTAATAAAGCCAAGATAATTATGAACGAGAATCTTAAATAAAAATTATAATTCGGGAAAATTCGGAAGTCTCACTTATAATAAAACTGTGATACTCCCGTGTTTATTCTCTGTGCGTCTGCATGTATGTGTTTTAAGTCAAAATGTTTCGCTATCATAACATTTTCTAACAATGTTCATAAATTCTTGGACTGTTTATAATTTAGTTTAGAATGACTAAAAGTAAGTGCACACATATACGTTCTGTCGGCTCTGTACTGACTAGATAGGAGCCGCATGATAATTGATGATGACTATACATATTTTCGGACTGTGCTAATAATCGTATATGAAAGGCTCCGAACCTGCCTACTAGTGTAAAGCTCAGGAAAGGATGGGAAACTTTTTATGTAACAGCGTGTACACTGAATATTCTACAGTTTTCGGCGTTATCATGCGTTGTATAAAATGCGTTTATGAAATATTGCAATGTGTATTTTTAAAAGTGTGTTTATTATTGTCTTAATTTTTTTAGGAGAGAAAGGTGGGCCTCATAACTGCGTTGTGTGTAAGGCAAACTTGGAATCCTACTTGCAGTCACGTCCCTTAGTTCGCTCGCAGGCTCTGCAGTATGGTTTGAACGAGGATGATATTCACTCTGGTGATCGAGTTTGTACCTCCTGTCGGTGTAAAGCAGTACGAAGGCGCTACAAACCCAATTGCCCCATCCCAACGTGCCCAGCGAGGAGGGCTCGGATTAAGCGTCTAAGACCTTTCCCCCCAAAGTGGGCCGAGTTGAGTGAGGAAACACGGGAAGCTATATGTGCTAAATATCGTAAGAGAGCTTAATTGTCATCTTTTTTACGTAATTAATAATTGGAGTTCAGCGTGTCGAAGAGCTTTATGCTTGGGATGAGGATAATATTTTGATCTGGTAAAGATGGAACTACCAACATATAATATATTATATACATTGCATGGTTAATTCTTTACAGAGATTCCGCCTAATGTTACGAAATGCTGTTCAGCTTGTTTTAATCGTATCACAAGGAGATTGAATCCAAATACCAGTTTGGACACCCCAGATGATCCGGGCTCTGATACAACTCGATGGACAGATGAAGAAATTGATACTATTAAGAAAGCGCTCGTCGAGGTAAACATACAAACTTATGTGTATGAATATGAAATTACATTTGATAAAGATTAGATATATCCTAAGAATATGATGCAAGTTGTCGTACATCATTAATCTTTAAAACGTCATTCTAATGCAGTCATTATATATTTTCCTTTACCTGTTTCCATCTAGCTCGGAACGGATTGGGATAAACTGTCAGAGCGAGTGAGCTCAAAATCCGACTTGCAGTGCAGGAACTTTTATTTTAATTTTAGAAAAAAACATGGATTGGACACATTGGTCCAGGAATTTAAAAAAGTGAGTTTATGCATGAACGATATTGAATGTACATGAATAAAACGTCATTAGAAATGCAGTTGAAAGCATAGAGATTTATTTTTTTAATTATGTGCAGAGTAAAGGTGGGGATGGTGGTCCACCAACACTAACGGATGAAGAAGAATCTGGCTCCACGACATCTAGTTGTGACGAGGCAGTTGTAAATCCTCCACAGGAACAATCACGTGGATCTTTGGAGAAAAAAGACGACTATGATTCATCTGCTACGGTAATTAAGATATCATTTTCCTTCACCAATTAGCCATATTGACCACCGTGAGAGAATACATTCATTTTAGTACAATTAAAGATACATTTTGTTGGTAAACAGGTCAGTGCTGAAGAGCCGATTGAGTCTGAAAAACCTCATGAAGTGGAAAATCTTAAAACTTTACCTAACCATCCTGATGCTCCACTTCAGTTAACAATGCGTCCTAATCATACTAGAATTCAGGGAACTCCCCCAGTGCACTCTCAGCATCTGGTACAGACTCAGTTGTCTCACCATGGTGGACAGACACAGCAATCGCATTTACATCTTACAAACCCATCTGTGACTTCTGGACTAGTTATGACGTCTGGACTAGTAATGACTTCTCAAGCTGGTCATCATCCTGAGGCGTCCCTTCATTCCTCAGCGCCTCCAGCCATGTCTATTCATCGTGGTCCATCGCCGCATGGACCACATGGTCACCCTGGGCTCACTCCTCTCCACTCTATCAGTCCTCACCAAAATCAACAGCCCCAGGGTCCCTCGGGTCCTCATATTTCTTCTCATGGGCAGCCCATGCAACAGCATCTTCACCACCATAATCAGCCACAGCATTTAAACTCTGCGAGTCATCTTTCCGGTCATCCAGGTTAGTTTTTGATATAATTTTGTCTTTTGTAATTACGCACACGCACACCTGCATGTAAGTATGGCTATACATGCTTAGGCATGTTGTGTGTAAGCGTGTTTCATCACAGGTACATCGGTAAATAGTTGTATGTGACCAGTCATTAATCATTGTGTGGATGTAATTATTTTAGCGGTGCGACATCCAAGTCCGGAAAACAGCGATTCACATGAACCTATGACTGTAAAGGATTTAATGATAAAAACTATAGAAAGGCAGCTTAGAAGAAATCCTGTTGCCAGTTCACAGAGTTCAAACCAAGTAAGATTTGAAGCTTATGCAATAACAATAATATTTTAAAATAACCAATCTGCATACAGTACAGTACATGATATGTGGACCCTATCGCATTATTTTATAGTAAAATTAGTGTTAATTTCATGCGTGATTTAATTCGTTGAAGGGTGGAATGCATCCGGGTCCAAGTATATCCCCAACGATAACGTCAATCCTAAAAAGTCAAGATAGAAACCACCTTCCTCCTCCTGGACAACATCTGATCATTTCACAGACGTCACAAAATCATCCTTCAACTTCACCCCACCAGCAACCACAGTCACAGCCCCAAAATCTTCCAGTATCTTCTCCACATTTCCAATCTCATCCTCATGCAATGTATTATGGAGGTGCCACTAAAATGGACATGAGAGGAATACCTCCTCATCATATTGTAACCAGAGAACATCCTATGATCCAAGTTCAGCAGCCAGTGCAACATCAGCAACAACAGCACCAGCAGCAACAACAACAACAACAACACCAGCAGCAGCAACAACAACAACAGCACCAGCAGCAACAACAGCAACACCAGCAGCAACAACAGCAACAGCAACAGCACCAGCAACAACAACACCAGCAGCAGCAGCAGCAACAACAACAGCAGCAACAACAACAGCACCAGCAGCAGCAACAACAACATCAGCAACAACAACAACATCAGCAGCAGCAACAAATGAGAGATGATTGTGAAACACTTGACTTAAGTATGAAGAAAAGGCCAATGTCTCCACCAACCCCTCAGAGATCTTCAAATTCGGGTCCTCCACCTGCCCATCAACCACTTGATTTTGCTCCGTCTAGGCAAGAAGATTACTATCAAAAATATTCGCCAATGAATAGACAAAGGCCCTCTGCGCAGCAAATTGCTCCACCACCTCCGAAATCAGCTAAAGTAGTTCCTCCTCCTCCTCCTCTCTTAACAAAGCCCCCTGTACTGAGTCCGATGAAGGATGGGTCCATTACACATGGGACTCCATTACCGCTACCCCATCATCCCCAAGTCAGATTTCCAGAGCCAAATTCCAACTTCTCTCATGTTCAACACCGATCACCTAGTAACATTAGAGGTTCAATGGATATTCGTGGCTATCCACACCCACAACCTATGCCGACCAAGTATGAAGGACTCCTACGACCTTCCAAGGAAGGCTCTATCACGCAAGGAACACCAGTTGACAAGGGGAGGGGCAAGGATGCAATGGCTAATTCTTACATGTATGAGAGACCTGAGTTCTACAAGCGAATGTCCCCTGCTGCTCCATACTATCACGGTGAGTAGAGTTCCAACATAGAGCTTAGTGGCAAACATATAGTTAAAATTAGTTCAGACTACGGAAATATAGGAATGTGTTTAGACTGTGATTATATAGTTATTATTTCATGATAAAATGGCGTAAATAGTTTTTGTTAATTATCTTGAAATAAAATTGGGAGAATGTTGAAATGATGGTGTTTGTGTGTAGGGTCTTCACCATACTACGGCCAGCGACCTCCTTCAACTGGTCAACGACCACCTTCGCCATCGTCTGCGCAGTCATCTGCTTATGCAATGGATCAACATAACAGTTCCAGGCAGATTATTATAAATGATTTCTATACCTCTCAGCAAATGCAGCAGCCCAACACACATCCGCCACAACAATCACCTCAAAATTCGGTGCAACAACAATCCCGCATTGATCCAAATAAAAGGAGCATACAACCTGTGTCGGTTACACCAGCTGGAGCTGCCGTGTATGTCCTACCTCAGCGTCATGAAGTTCCTTACAGACAATCAACTCCACCCCCTTCTCACCAGTCCCATCCACAGCAGAGACAAGGAGTCATTCATCGAGCCAATGCGCATCGTATGTTCTAAAAACTTCATATTCTCAGTTTAAATTCCATACAAATTTCCACTTTATTTTCCTATGATGAAATTTTCTCTTAGCGTCTGAGAACATTTTGTGTCCGTGAACATGATAATGTCCTGCAAAGGTTGGTCGGTTCCCATTTTTTAGAGTCCGAAAGGGCTGAACCCACTGAATAATGTGTTGGCCAAATTGGTTCTGCTGAATATTGAGAGATGTCTGATTTACTGAAATTGTACGCACACGTATTTGTATTTGTAATCACTTCTTACCTCAAAGTTCAGTGTGCGTAATTCTGGTAAATAATTTTCAGGTTCGGTGGTGAAGGTAGAACAAAATAGGTACCCTCATGATGCATTCGCTTCCTTGGTAGATGTGGCTGCAGCTCAACCAAGTTTACCCGTACCAAAGGATGAGCGAGGCAGAGTTGGTTTGCCTAGAGGTATTTGAATACCCATTATTTAAATTAACGGCCTGGAACATTAAACTGTGAAATATGCATTATTTTTATGTTGGGTTTCAGTTGATATGGTTGTGAGAGAAGGTTTGGGGAAGAGCATGGCTGAAATGGAACGGAATAGAATGAGTTCCTCTCAACCACAGCAGCAGGCTCCACAAATGTACCGGCCTTCACCTGGACCACAAAATCACCCAATGGCGGATTTGTCGAGGTTAGACTCCGTAATTTTTAAAATTTAACAGTGTTTTGTAATGTTGGGAATGACCGTGAAATAGTGCTCTTCTTACATGACTCCATAATTTTGTAGGGCTAGGAAAGAGACTGAAGGAAGGGCGTTCAATAGAGACTCCCAAGATGCTACGCTCACAGCAGCTTCTTTAATTGACGCTATAATCACTCATCAAATAAATCAACCATCGTCACATGATCGTCAGTCACCTGCACCTCCATCCAGAACTGCGGATCGTCTCTTTGCATCCTTCCAACGTTCAGCACCCCAGCCCATGAATTCTACAGGTCAAGGACCTCCAAGTTCCGGTGGAGGGTATAATGCTAGCTCTCATCATGAGGATTTAAAACAGGAGGACACTCGCCAAACTGATTACAAAAATCCCCAAGGTGACTAAATATTTCTGGCTCTGAATGACACAATTAATTGGTTTTGTTGGAATAATATCGGTTCTGGATTAGACGTAGTGTTGATTGAGTGGTGGTGGTTGATGTATGGATGGTTGTTGACTGTAAAAGTATAAATGTTGGACTACTCACTGCATGACACGGGTAGATTTGTTTTGCTTAATGAGTTGGTTGGGATTTGTGACGTAGGTGGCACATGGGGTGATCATATTGACTTGATAATATCCAAAGACTATGCTTCTGGGAAAGGTTCATCAAGTGGCCCGGGAGAAGTCGGCGGTGGACCACAGCAACAGTCGTCTGCAGGATCAGCGTCTGGCCCGGCAGTGTCCATGGCACAATCACAGCACAGTCAACCATCAATTCAGCAGCAGCCTAAAAGGGAGGAGGAACCTTATATTAGCTGGAAGTTGCGACGTGCTCTGCAGCATGAGAAGGAACAACAGCAGCAGCAGCAACAACAACAGCAGATGCATCAAAGCCACCCAGACGAGCGGCACATCATTCGCGTGGTGCAGGGAGAGGCACAACATCCGAGGCCACCTTCCGTCCCATCATCAAAAGAAATAAATTACCCCCCGTGAGGAATCGCGAACATTAACTAAGTTAAATTACACACAATTAATATCAGTCTGCAGATCTTTCTTATGGGGTCTTGCTTACAGTGTCAGCGAAGATGGAAACGAAAACCCCAGCATGAAGTTATCTTCAGGCCAGGGAACAGGGATGCCAGGCGGAGCTCTTCCTCCAGGCCCTGCTGATTTGTTTCCAAGAAAAACCGGCTCTCATGGGATGTCACCTTTAGATTATGTCAAGAATCGAATCATGGAAGTCATGAGAACGGAAAATAGAGAGGACGACAGACCCGATGACTCCTCATCCAATCCATCGTCTTCATCCAACATCGATGTTGGAAACATATCCAGCTCTGGTTCAACCGTTCCCATCTCCGCATCCTCCAAATCCTTGTCTGGCGGTGGTAGCTCCAACAATTCTGGACATCCTACTGGACGGAATACGGCTTCGCCCGCCAGTGGTGGTGGTGGCCGAGGTCCCAACCCCAAAGATGTTCTAAGTGGAGGGAATAGTGACAATAATTCCCGCCATGAGAACTTGCAAGTAAGTAGTAATGATCATCGACCAGATGCTACTAGTGGAACGGATGGTGAACGTTAATGGACTTTAGTTGACTTTCCGTCTGACCTACCGTAACAATCTACAGTTAAAAAGAAACACTGAGAATATCCTCGGGGGCAAGATATTCTCGTGGAATACAAAAAAAAATACAAATGACCGCATGTTAATCGTATCTAGAAAGAAGTAATCTATCAAAATCCGACTACTTTTAATTACATTGACAAGTTGGATGACTTTGACGACACGACGACAATTTTCGATTTTTCTCGTGCTTAAGTAGAGTATAAACGGAGCAAAATAATAACAATTTGCAACCAAACTAATATGGATAAGTAACGGTAATGATCTTCCGTGCTCATATATATTTGTGCTTACGTTCAAACCTACTTCTACTGCCTAACCTGAGTGTCTGTATATTCTGTAACGGCGGACGAAGAGACAACAACTTATTTTTATCATCCTTACTAAAACAAAGTCCCATCAAACATTATCTCTCCCTCCTTCTCTTCTCTTCTTCATGGAATATTATGACTACCAACAATAACAATTACACTTACATACTTTGATGATTCCTCCCGAGGAAATTCATTGTAATCAATTGGACGGATTTTATTAGTACTAACATAAATTGAAAGCAAGTCATTACGAACTACGTAGCACTTACCTTTTCGAGGATGACGAGGAGCTGATTGTGTGAGGGAGTCCTGCCCTACAAGCACAACCATACATCATTCGTACCAGTCTTGGACTACCACCTTTTTTTTATTCGTTCAGTAGAGTCTTGGGATGGAGAAAAAAAAGAAATCCCAGTGAAGCAAATTCTTTGAAATTATTTCTTGTCAATATATTTGCATATATATATATATAAATTATATACACCTGACAAAAATCCAGTCTTCACGACTTCTGTACCTCATCCTTCTCTTCCGTTATTTGGTCAACTCAAAAACAAAATCAGAATATAAATTAGGTATTTTCTAAAACCCATTATTTTCTTTATTTCTTTGCTTAGTTATTATAACTCTGTCTTAACTTTCTCTTTACAAATTATTTTAACAGTTTTATGAATCTGATATCATTTTTTGAACAATATACAAGATTATAATTAGAGTCAAACTAATAATTGTATTACTATATTATTAAATTAACTTTGCAACGATCCCATTTCTATTCTGATGTTGATGATGGTGGTGATACTAGTGGAAAGAAAAATGAACAGAAATATCATGAACAGTGCATAATATTGGACGAGACACTTCTACAAATGAATGCTGCGGGAATGGATACTACTACTACCACGAAGGAAAACACTTTAATATTAATTTATTGTCACAGAAAAAAATACAAATCTAAATACATATAATTATATACGTACGATACTAGATTTTTTTTGGGGGTGTGGCTCAAACAATATAAGTAAGAAAATATGATGATACTACACAATTTACATAAAGTAATAGTAATAATATATAAATAGCATTATAATCAAACGGAAAATGAAACTGATTTAAAAATATAACAATATCATTAATGTTTTCTCCATTTTTGTTTTTTTTTGTTTTTTGTTTGGTATGTAAAGGAATAATATAATTATTGTAATTTGTACTTGTAAATAAAAATTTATGTATACAATTCAAGTAGAAAGAGAAAGTATTTAGCTCGAGGTACATTATAAATAATACAATATAATATAGTAGCACATAATGTTACATGTGGCTACATATGTAACACTACCTACAACGTTTTTATTATTATTACATAATTATATATATATATATAAATTAAATATATGAGAAGGGGGAATTGAAATGATAAAAAAGTAATGAAATAAGCATAAAAAAATATGTGAGTTGATATTGACAGTTTTTTTAATAACGATACTTTAAAGAATGCTTAAAAGAAAAACCAAAAATCCATCAGACTACTACTGCAGGAGGTATGCTTTAATTAATTTGACGATGATATTCATGAAAAGTTTTTAAAATTTCCATTTTTACTTTCTACCCGGCCTTTGAAACCCCTTATCCAAAACTAATGAAGTACTATACCTGCCACAACTGATTTTATTGTCATCGCCGGTTGCAAGTCTATAATTCGTGAACTCCCCTCCCCTCGTGTCCCCCCAACTTCCACCTATTATATTAGGTACATTCATACAATATACATATAGTACTATACTAAATTATTATATAATTTCATGTCAGAGCAGTGTTATTTAATTATATGTGATCGAAGTGATCCCCTGGTTTTCACTTAAAAGTCTTGTAAAACGAATCATATAATATCAAAAACAAAAAAAAACGAAACGAACATCAATCTGCGACCCATCATTGTTATTTTATTTCTACAAAACCAGAAAAAAAAACAAAAAAAAATACAGGAAAAGTTCTATATAAATAGCTCCGACTCCTGTGCATATATTTGAATAATTATTCATAAAAATTTAGCTTTGTTGGGTCATTGTTGCAATGTTTCATGCATGTGTGGCAGGATTCAGGTGATATACCTATTTAAAAAAATATCTATTGTCTCATGTAAAATTGTTTTGAACTGAACCAGAATAATAATAATATCTAACTTTGTTGTATCAATTTATCTTCCTACAAAGTTCAAGTGCAAAATCATCTCATTGTGTTTCAGTATGTGTCGGTTTTTTTTGTTTTCTGTATTTCTTTTCTTTCACAGTACACATTGATAGTATCTGTATATTTATATTGTTCTGTACATTGACACATTGTGATAAAAATCGTTAGCATAGAGGTTAATGAGAATTTTAGTTTTGAATCATTATTTACCATACTACCACTACCCTGGGGTTTCTATTAATTTACGCTTGATTGTAAGAATTGTGATTTATGACTTCCATTTGTTAAGGTATCCTAAAATTTTGCATTTTTTTTATTTGGGCACATCAAAAAAGGTTTACGACATTACGAAATGTAATAATTCTGCAATTTAGAATTAAATATTAACCGCTGGTGCTGTGCTGACATTGCTTTTTTTTTTCATACGCCGAGAGAACAGTAACCACGTAAATGTTAGAGCTTGTGTTTACCAAGTCTCGGCACTGCTTTTAAGTTATGCTAATATGTGTTATGTAGTAATGCATATAGCCGCATCTTTTCCCACGCTATGTATACATGCATACGATGTAGGTACTTATTTAAACGATTTTGGTTAAAAGGCTTTAATATAATATGCATATTATAAGTACTTTGCATGAGTTTCTTTTTCAATGAGGCACGAGGAAACAGGTTTCTTTTACTACAGCAGCTTCCTAAACATTAGTATAAACATCCGGTTGACCGCTACATATTATCATATGATATTTTTAGTTTTTTTGTGCGCATATAATATTTTTTAAATTTTAATATTAGTACTTGGTAGAATGATATTCTTTCTGTCACTGAGTACGCATCAAACAATCTCGCATTAAATAAAAAGAGCAGCGTAGGTAGGGTACAGGGTAGATTCTTCTTTAAGTGTATACACGAACAATGATTTGGAATTTTCAGGACCTGTTTCAACTGCTGACAGAACTAAAACCAGGACGAGATGTGAGCAGAAAATTCATTCATAATATCGAGTTACCTTAAAGTGTTGGTGTTGATAGGGGTGGTTAAGATTTTGGAAGACAGTTAAAGCAAATCTAACTTATCTTTTAATCCAAAAGTAAGAATGGGAATGAGCGGTGGAATTAAAAGATGGATTTTGTGCGCGTCAGCTTCAAGTCATGAACTTGAGAGCTGCGCATTCTGTTCGAGATTAGATTAGATAGACATTCCATTCTATTGCATTCTCCTACTTAGTTTCTACTTTTATACTACTAAAAGTTCGAGTACGTTGCAGCCATTGCACAATTGCACTGAATGCATAGTGCACTACATTTAATATTTACTAAAAAAAACTGGACTGCATCCAGGATCAGAATTCATTCATAATAGAGTGGAAAGTGGAACATCCGACAGATCACAAGTATTTGTTGAAGGAATTGGGACTCAAGGGATTGGCAATAAAGCGTAATGCACTGGACTAAGTACTTAAATAATGATTTAATTGAAAGAAGCTCTAAAATATGTAGGTGAAGGTGAAGGTATCATTCCATTTGTCAGTCACAAAAACATTTATTATTATTTTCCTATCTGCACTATGAGAGAAAAAACCATCTATTAATATTGTACATTGTACAGTAACCATTTTTACGGTTAAACAGATGTCCTCTTTCCTGATTAAAACTCATTCTAGATGTGTCTTTGTTAAGAAACAATAATAATAATAATTAATGCGGCAGATAATAGCGAAGTATATACTGTGAATACTGTAGGATGCGGGTACGTAATTGTGGCTCTATATTCCAGGTTCCATATCTTATTATAGTGGACAACATTTTTATTCTAGTGTTTTGTGATTTTTTAATTTTGCTTTAAAGTCTTTGACATACAGTTTATGTACATACATCCTGTTTTTTTCCCATCAAAAAGTTTATTATTTTTCCTACCTTCTGAATCTGAAACAATAGTCAATATAATTATCAGCTAAAACAAGAACATTACAATCACACAAGTACTTACAAAGAGATCGTACATTCTTTTACATTATTTACTGAAAACTGAGTTTTATATGAGACGCACATTTTAAGTGTGGCATTAAAACCGAAACACAACCTATAGCTTAACACAAAATTATCTAACAATTTATGTAATTTGCCAATAAAAATGAAAGATGAGATTAAACCCTAACTAAGCTAATACAGTTTAGGTAATCTATAATAATAAACCAGAGACGAGGATGACGTTGACTCAACAAGTTAACTTTTACGAATGGCGTCTTTTATTGAATACTTTATTTTTTGCAAAAACGTTAAGAATGAATGTTGAAGTATTGGAGTAATGATACAATACAGACACAGACAGTAGTGACAGTACAATTTCTGCATATTATAATAAGTAATAAAAAACAAGGGCTAAAGCCCTTGTTTAATGGCAGCCTTAACAGCGAAATTAAACATTTTGAATTTGCCGCCAAATTT
>JAQFZE010003741.1:0-12132 GCA_034695245.1 Dicyrtomina saundersi
AACAACTTTCAGTGGCATTTGTAGTTTGGTTTTAGTTTCTGGTTTTTGTGGAGGGGCGACTGTGTATTGCAGGTTTTCTTGGGTGTGCTTATTTCAGCACGAGGTAGGGAATAAGAAATTACACATTGTCGTTTTTTAGCCGAATTTTACAAAATAATAGTTAACACTTTAAACTTTGATATGATGCTTATAGAGTATAATTTTTACTATTAGCTACTATTTCTTAGAATATTGTAACTTTTGTTGTTTCCAAAAAATTTGGCTTTTAATATTTGCAAGTGTTCTAGCTTTGGAAAGTACTTGTTGTCCCTTTGAACGCTCGCGCCCCTCTTCCTTATGAGACACACTGTATATATAGAAATTTAAATACGCGTTTAAAGATTTAATTAAAATCGATAATTGAGGCGAGTAAATGAAAAGGACACAGGAAAATTAATTTAGGTACGTAATTACTCATAAACGACAACAAGCAGAGGATTCGCTGATAAATATGTACCTACATAATAATTAAAACAATACCTACGAGGGCCAATAATTGAAACTGAATTTACTGAATGAAATTGTGAGTACAATAAACTATTTGTAATCGATTAAAGCTTCTCATTATAATTTTAGTCTCTTGCAGTTTGCAGTATACAATTATCGTTTAAAATCTGAATGAAATTGAATCCTAAGACTGTATTTAATAAACTATAGTAGTCCATTAACATTGAAGCATGAAATATCCTGGAGTACATAAGGATAGCAAAGATGCTCCTAAAATTCATACTGGTCCATCATCTGCTTCAGCAAACAGCTTAGTCTACAATAAAATGAATCAAGTAAGATAAAACTCTTCAAACTAATTTATTAATTCTGATTTCTTATAAAACATCATTACCGATCGGATCTGTTTCAGATACTTAAAAATAAAGGTCGTCATTTTTCTTGCTTTGGTCTCAGCCGTCTTTGCGGTTTCCACTCATCATCTTCAAAGTGGTCGTTTGGTTGGTTCAATTGTTTCAGCTGTTGGTGGTCATCAGGGCCATCACAGAGGTGATGGCGACGGCTGTCATGGCGCTGAAGCTGCTAGCGCTGCCGCTATGTTGGTGGCGCTGGAGGATACGGAGGCGGTATTAGAGCTGAAGCCATAAAGAATTTGAGCTAGATTACACTAAAAAATGCTTTAATTTATTAAAAAGAATCTTACGACAAACTGAACTCTGAAATTGAACATTTTCCGTCAAATGCAGCTTCTTCGAATTAAAAACACGTTTTTTTGACATTTTCACAACCATGTGTAGTTTTTATGAAAAAAGGAAGGATTTAGGCTGACATGAGATTTAGCTTACTCGAAACTACAGAATGAAGCGAAACTACCCGCAACGTATACAACCCATATAAGTGACCTCTGCTTGTATAGTCGTTTGACTGAAAAATTCGTTGTTCGGCCGCAATCGCGTTTGCAATTTCAAAAACAGCAATTTTTTCGAATTTCACTGCGCTCTAGCTCCCATAGTTTTTGTTAAATTTTTATAAAATTTAAAATTCTGAAAAACATTGAAACATCTTTAAATGTTTATCTAAAAAAAATCAGGATTTTTGAAAATTCAAAAATTTCAATTTGTTTTAAATTTTTTTTTAAAAATTTGTATTTCTGAGGCCCAGAGTTTTAACTATTTCTTTCGAAAAAATTGAAATTTCCAAATTTTCAAAAATCCTTAAATTAATTTTTATATAAACATACAAAGATATTGTATTTCAAATTATATCAAAATCAAAATTGGGCAAAAACTAGGAGCTAAAGCACAGTGAAATTCGAAAAAATAGCTATTTTTGAAATTGCGCGCGCGATTGCGACCGAAAAACAAATTTTGCAATCGAACGACTATACGAGCAGAGGTCACTTATATGGATTGTATACTTTTCGGGTAGTTTCGCTTTATTCTGTAGTTTCAAGTAAGGAATGTTCCCATGTGAGTGTAGAAAAAAATGTAGGATATAGGAAGGGCCTTATTTGTGCTTAAAGCTAGGAAGAAAATGGGCAGGCTAAAACTTTAAAGGAACGATTTAGGAAGAGGAAAATTTAAGTGTAGAAAATAGGGAAAAACTAGGTATGCAAATCAAATGCCCATATGTCTGATATGTTATAGAATTTCAGTTAGCCGTAGTGCATTTATCTCACTGTTTTTAATAATTTAGAATGCCGCTCAAGAGTCATATGGTGACCAAGCCGCAAACCAGTACAGCGCTCTAGGAGCTAGAAATACTGGCTCCAGCTCCAACTTCGGATCTTCGCAGACCTATGGAGAGAACTACAACAACGCCAACAATTATGAAAACTCCATCGGCGCCGCTCAAGGTTTTGCTATGGCGGGTGAGTACGGTCAAAGGTCATCCCTCCAGGCCGCTCAAGGATCAGCTTCAGGAGTCAATGCCCTCAACGCCAACCAATACAGTAGTGCCGCTGGAGTTCAGGGCTCTCAAGCCGCATACCAAAGTTAAGTAGTGCGGGAGAGAAGATACTCTGCACTAGACGATTCATTAAATTATTTTGACATTTAAAAAGAATTAGCAACTAATAAAACTAATATTTTGACACTGCGAAAAACCATTTAGCTTTTCTAAAATATATTGTAATTGTTTTTGTTCGCGGACGAGTAGTTTAATGTTTTTATGCGTAGAACTTTTTCATAAAATTGTCTGTTTTGTAAAAGCATTTAAAACAATATAGCATGCACCTATGCTTTACATGTAGACTACAATAATCTAACACTCAACGACGGCATAAATAATTAGAACTATGTAATTTTATCGACAATTTAATTGGGAACAGGTATTTAGAAATATCGAATTAATTCCTAAAAGAAATTAGCAAAGTAGCAACTCGCGACACAACAAATCAATAAAAACTGGCGTTGAGGTCCGCTTTATAGTATTAAAACCTCTCACCCTAATTCCAATATTTGGAATCGACCGAATTAATCGAGCTATTTCCATTCTTTTTACAACTTCAATTCTTCCATTACGAGTCACCTCATGTATAATTTTAGTTTTGCCGCCAATTGTTGGATGCTTAAGTCCCGTGAGGTCAAAAGAATTGACGTTTTGCACATCTCAAAAATCTGCGGGATTTGAAAAGCTTTTTCATAAAGAAATCAGTAAATGAAGACTGCGTTTAACCCCATCACTGCTGTGAACATTGCAATGTGTGGAACAGTGTCCAGGAAATGAACTGCAAAGTACAGGCCAACAATGCTGAGCGTCATAGTACCAATTTTCAGGAAAAATATTGGATTTGAATTACTTCGGTTGAATAGGTGAACGAGGGTGTGCACGTGACGGCAGGATTTTACTGCATCAAACAGGTCAATAGCGTTAACGCACGCGCCACTGTTTATAATAGGTGGAAAATTTCAAAAAAACATTATTTTTTAAAATTTGCAATAAATTTGTATAAAACCAATTGAAAAAGTTATTGTAAATGAAATATAACTTACTGTATTGTAGTTATTTTAGCTGTAGCTGAATTCAGTCGAATACTGCAGTATTCGAATAACGATAAATGCAATGTGACTGCAAAGTAAATAACAGAAGCTGTTATCAAACAAACGAGTGCTTCCAAAATGCCTAGAATATAATATGCAGTTGTGTTCCTGCTATACTCAAGATTTAGGGGATTGAACAGGAGTTGTGGTCTCGTAGGGTTACTCAGTAGGATGACCACATACAGAAGCCAAGTTATGCCTAAGAGAAGAGAGACAACTTTTATAAGAATCGTTTGCATCGATATACTGAATAAAGATCCAGGGCTTTTTGCCTCTTTTAAAGCTTTGTTTAATGAAGGTTTGCCAAACACGTCGTTCCAAATTGCAGCAAAGGTTCCATTTCAAGTTTTAAAGCTGATTGCAAATGGAATCGTGAAGGCGTCGCAACAGAGCCACATAAAGTTAACTGAAAAATGATTTGAGTTTATTTCGCTGGTCCCATCTTGTGACCTACGAATGATATTCACAAATGTGACAACTGCGTAAAACGCGCATGCGCAATATCCTAACATAAACGCGCTTGCAATTTGCAATTGTTCGTTTGGTTTGACATGGTTGTTATTTTATTTTGAAAGTTTTGGGATTGAAATAGTAGGAAATAAATGAGACAAAAGGTTGATAGTGCTTGTAATGTGAGTTGATTGAAAAGTCGATGTCAATATTTTGTGCTGACATGATTTCAATTTTAGTCACGTTTAAATGGTTTTTTATCTGAAGATGTTTTAAAATTTGTTTTAAGTTCAGTGTTTAAAATAAAATTCTAGAAGTGTGGATAGGACATTAAAGTTTTTGCAGCTGGTTCTTCTTACACTAGTTGTTCTGAATCAGGGATGGACAATCAGTCACTTTGTCTTCTCTAAAAACTTGTGAACGGTAGTCACTAATTTTACGAAAAACTACCTCTTTGTGAGCCAGGAGGGAGCCCGGAAAAAAATTGCTGTTTACATTTGTTCGTTTTTTCTCCCTCCTCTGAACGATCGGTCTCAGAGGGAGTCGGAGGCAAAATTTCCCCCTCTTTCCTTTACAAGAGCGCCGATATCTCAGATACTAAAAGTAATGTGTACCTACCTATACAAAATGTTGTTGCCTTTAGCAAAGCATGTCAATATATACAATACTAATGATAAAATAAAATACTATTACTATTACTAGTATGAACGGAATCAACACCAAAACTGAATTTGCACCTACCTTATTTCTTCACTAAACTAATTTCTGCACCGAAGTAGCTCGTGCACAAAAAAGATGCGACACTAAATAGTTCGTGCACCTAACTAACTAGTGCACTTAAATAGTTTGTGCATCAACTTAGCTGATGCATAAATCAGCGGCGACACTATGCATAAAGTGCACATCCAACTCATTAGTGCACTGAAGTAACGAGTTTGCGAAAGCAGTTAGAAGTAAATTGGTTGTGTGGTCCTGAAAATTCTATTTTAACGGAATATTTTAAAGAAGCGTATTATGTGTAACTATGAATTTAAAAAATTCTCTTACATAGATAAATTAGTACTCATGTAAAAGAATTTTTTAAAAAACCAATTTTTGACACTGCACTGTATGGGCAGAAAACTATTTTAATTAAAGCAAAACTATCAGTTACCCACCTGTATTGTTGCGTAAAAAATTTCTAAGTAATTCAAATAATTAAAAATATATGCTGCTGATAGTGCCTAAACTATCAGACTATAACTATGTGCATATATTATATAACTTTTCTGTACAACTTCTCTTTTACAAATAATATAGTCCCTACGGCCTAGAAAACTGGCTACATTACCCCTATACCTAAAGATACGAACAATATAGCTATAAATTGCCTAAGGCCGTTATCCCAGATAGATATCTTTGGAAAGATACAGAAAGGATTTATGTTTGATCGCCTGTACAACCAAGTAATAGGTAAAATAAGTCCAAACCAATTTGGATCTCTACAAGGATCTTCTACTTCGAATTATTTAATAAATTTATTTGATTTTATTATTAAATCATTAGATGACTCTGATTCATACGTTATTGGTGTTTTTTTGGATCTGTCAAAAGCATTTGATCTTGTAGATCACAATATGTTAGCACAAGAACTTGTAAAAATGAATGTAAATGGAAATGACATTATGTGGCTAATGGATTTTCTCTCCAACAGATACCAGTGTGTTAGAAATAAGAATGAATTGTCTGAATTTTGTGAGATCTTTAATGGAACGCCCCAGAGATCAAAACTTGCCCCTTTACTGTTTATAATAATAATTAAAAGGATACTTACCAATTTTAGTGAAAAATATCAATCTAATGTAAATAATTGTAATAATTTACTCAATGGTTATGTGGATGATTTGACCTTAGCCAAAAAAGTAAAATTTGATTTTGAGCCTCAAATGCAACATTACTTAAATGATATCCATCAGTGGACAAACGAACTAAAAATGAAATTAAACCCAATTAAGTGTAACGTAATGCTAATCAATAAGTCACGTAAAATTAGGAATATTCAAACTAAGTTCTCCCTCAATAGTACTGAGCTACCTGGTGTTACTAGTACAAAATTACTTCGTGTACAAATCAATAATGGGATGACCATGTGGAAAACATAGTTAAGAAAGCCACCAAAAAATTATATATATTAAGAAAACTAAAGCACTGTGGATTTAAAAGCAGTGAACTAATGCTAGTCTATAAAACATATATCAGGAGTAACTTAGAGTATGCCTCTCAGGTATTCAGCCAAAGCCTACCGTCTAAGCTAATGACTATGATATCAAAAGTTGAAAAAAAATGTTTAGCCATAATTGCTCAAAAATATGTTAGTGAAAAAAATTATAACTGCATAACTAAATTGTTAGGAATTGAAAAAATTGAATGTAGGTATATCAAATTGTTAATTAACTTTGGAAAAAAACTTTTAAAATCTGAAAAATACTCGAATTGGTTAACTCCTTAAAAACGATGTAATAGCAGACCATCTAGAAATAACCTAAAATACAGAATAATGAAGTGTAATACGGAAAGGTACCGTAAGTCTGCAATTCCTTCGCTAGTTAGATTATTATAAATAAGTGCAATAGTTTATGCTATGAATTCGTGTTTCTTTACTCCACTGCGCTGAATCTCTGTCGCGTGGGCTCCTTCATTTTTCAAAGGCAAATTACGATAACTTATTGTTATATAAACTGTAAAATTATATACTACTTTTTGAATGAAGTATATTCTATGACTTTCCTAAATTTATAATACAAACTATCTCTTATATGCACTATCTTCGATAGTGAAAATACATTAACTTGTGTCATTCTTGTGTATGTGCTAAATAATTTGATTTTTGGGAATAAAACTGAACATAATAATAATATTTTAATAAGAAAATTTGTGAAATTTATAAATATCACATGAATTTTAGTCAAATGTGTTTCAGTTGTAACGTAACTTTTAACAAGTAGCTTTATTTAATACTACAATTATTTTGTTGCATTAACACAGGCACACAGGAATTAGAATTATTCGAATTATTACAATCGGCAATCAGTGCACTAACTAATGCGTTGTGTGACCTGCAATGCATACAATAATATACATACGACGTACATATCCCCCAGTTTGGATTTCATTTTTATGTATTTCAAATATTTTTTTGAAAGACAGTAGTGAGTCCAAAGAGGCAGAGGGTCACTTTTTAACGCTTTAGACTCAATACTCCACTACGGAAATGAAAAACTCATGAGCTTTCTTTGAGGGCTCATGGCTTGCGGCCTGGTGCGCTAGGAGGGAAAATGAATGAGTCAGGGTAGAGCATAAAATTTTTTGGTTTTGGCGACCGGAATGCCGGTCGTGATTGAAAATGGCCAGGTCCCTTTTGTTCTGTCCATCACTGTTCTAAATGCAAGTCCTTGAATATATTTTATCTAATTAGCCAAAGCTGAGCAATAACAAAATAATTAGGGTATTTAGAAATAATTTTACTATTAAATCTTCCATATCAAAAAGTCAATTGGTGCCACGAGTTCTGTTAACGTCAACTTTGTAATTTTGTCAATTCAAGTTTGTTTGCTTTTTTTGTAGAGGAAATGACTTGTTTTGTACAACTTCCACGATAATTGATGATCCGGAAGCTTAACCGGGACAAATTGTTCTTTTTGTGTACAAACCTTATCTTTGTGAATCCTAGTTCCTAGTTCCAAACTAGGTTGATCAAATAGCCTTGAATTAATGATCTTAAATGTTAAATGCCGCATAAATTATTATAAATGGCATTTAATTTATTGCCATATCAGTTTTGTACTCACAAGTGCCTAATAATTAGAGCTGTGACAGTATTTAAAATTTTTGAACTAAAAAGCCCAGCACTTACTCATGATGTAAGGTCGATCAAATTTTAATTAGGAAAATAGACTGACAAGCAAACCACTTACTATGTTTCCTCGGGATCTGGAAAAGCATAGCCAAAAACGTTTCCTTGGACCTCAGTATGAACGAAAAGTGTGGTAACTCGAGTGCATTTTGCGCGGTGCTTCAGCAGCAGCCCGCCAAAGTTCAAAAAAACCGAATTTTTCAAACTTTGCCACGCTGTAGCTTCTACAGTTTTTGTCTGATTTCAATGAAACTTGCATTTTTGTGATGTTCAGACTGTTATCTAAAAAGTTATTTCTGGAAATTTTGAAATTCGACTATTTAATTTTTTATTACAAAACCTTGATCAAAAAATGGGTCCCAAAAGTAGGGTATTTTATTAATTTTTCGAAAAAATAAAAAAAAATCGAATTTCAAAATTTCCAGAAATAACTTTTCAGATAAAAGTCTGAACATTACAAAACTGCAAGTTTTATTGAAATCCGACACAAACTGTAGAAGTTACAGGGTGGCAAAGTTTGAAAAACTCAGTTTTTTTAAACTTTGGCGGGCTGCTGCTAAAGCACCGCGCAAAATGCACTCGAGTTACTACACTTTTCGTTCACACTGAGGTCCAAGGAAACGTTTTTGGCTATGCTTTTCCAGATCCCGAGGAAACATAGTAAGTGGTTTGCTTGTGAGTTTATATTTTAGGCTTGCTCCATTGATGCAATAACTTTAATTGTCAATTCCAACACTTATTGCAAATGTGGCATGATTTTATGAAAACACATACTTTATACGGTCATATAATTTGGCCCAATTGAATTGTGATATCGATCGTATTTTAGTCAAACGGCCCATTACTAGGGAGAATTTGGGATAGATACTGTAGATAATTATCGTTAGACGACAATTGTATCTTAGGACTATGTAAACTTTGATTGACCTATACGAGTGATTTGGTTTGTCAAAAATGTCATTTATGGCAATCCTTACCATATCAAGATGTTAAGCAAACAACATTTTGTTGGTCTATCTGAAAGCTTTAGTTTTTTTAAATTAAAAAGGCATGTGTTACCACGTAATTAAGAAATTGCACGAAAGAAAGGTCGTGTTTCTTCCGAGGAAAAGAAAGAAATACGGAACTGTCCACAAATGACGTAATTGATAGGTTTAATGGGTCTACTTGATTTGAAGTGATGACATCCTATGTTACAGATACTCGTATAATAAATACGATTAATCTGGTATCAGAGCAGAGAGAACACAAGGTCCTAAAAATGTATATTATTCGATGACGTCTTTTGTGGACAATCCCGAAGCAAATATAAATTCTTAAGGAGTAGTAGATTTCCGCCAAACAAATTTAACATGTTTTTTAAATGTGCAAAATGTAGTATTCACATGTTTTTAAAAAGGGCATCAAGAATGTTCTAATTTACATAATTTTCAAATGTGCATTTCATACTTTAATTTTGCAATTAGGAATTAGCATACAATTGAATATGATTCAAAAGGTTTACTTTTTTTGCATTGTCTCTCTGGGATGTTTTGACAACGCACGTTAAGTCCATGATTTGAAAATTTTGAATCATTTTTGAAAAATTACCACGCAGGGTCAGATTTGAGTATTTTTGGCTACTGATACATCTAGTAGTATGCAGTTACGGGGGGGAAAAATTGAAAAAAGTAGTCACTTTTTCACATTAATATCAAAACTCGGGGGTTCCTGTCAAGTTAAGCAAGATTATGTTGACATAGTCAATACTATTCCAACCATTGAATTTATAATTTAAAGGAAGCAGTATTCGTACTCCACCAAAAGTCTGAAACTCCGGGACGTAAAACGCAAAGTGGTACATAGATGGCAATAAAATTACAAAATGTATCTACGTCTACGACCCATAACTTAATAAATTACTTTCTTTTTCCTGAATTTATTCATGTTCTGCTGTCCAGGATTTAAATAGTAGACGTTGTTTACAAAGTAAATTGTTTTTCGAACTATAAACTTCAAGGCAATTAGGTAATAATGGGCAGCGATATTTCAATGTCTTCATTACACTTCAAACTTGTACCTAAACACTTATTTTAATGAGTTGAGTCTTTACTGAACTATTACAGTGAGCATAACATGTAACACTGTATGTATAGGTACTCATAAAATTGAATTTAAAAGATAAAATTGTAATTGTTTCTAATTGGGTGCAATTATTATTTAAATATTTTAACTTACAACTATTAGAATAAAAGCTTTATGGAAACTGCTTCAGATATGTAGGTACTAGGAAAGTTAACTTAACTGTCTATAGTTTCGATGTTAGAAAAGTGTCCTGTGTATTTATATAAAAATATGTAAATATGTGTGAAATTGTCCCTACTATGACGTTTAAAAATATCTATTTCTTGGTTTAGCACGTCTTGTCAATATCAATAACAACAATAACAAATAAATGACATTATTTACACAAACTCCAACTAGGTATATTGTTAATGAAAACTCAAAATCACCCACATTCTTTTTCCGCTAGGAACAAAATGCGCTATTTATTGAAACATCCATTAAAATATTTAAGTTTTATCGAAAAACATATTTATGACAACAGAATGTTTTGCGCTTTTAAAATGCACGTGAATGTGAAAATGTTGTACTATTTATAAAACATGTAAATAGAACATTTTGTCACTTTTAAAAAAACGCGCAAATAGAGCATTTTGCTATTTTAAAAAGTGCAACTAAAACATTTTTAACTTTCAATAACATGCTTATTTAAAATTTTGCACTTCTCAAGAAAGTTTTCAAATAAAACGGTTTCTAATTTTTTAAAATGTGCAAATAAAACAGCTTGCAATTTTCAAAGGTTATGCAAATAGAATAATTTGCCCTTTTCAAAAATTGGCAAATACCATTTTAACACATTGCATTTTATTTCGTGTTAAGGGTCGTCCATCAATGCCGTTGAGGAAAAAGATCAATAATTTACCCCCCCCCCCCCCTCTTTCACTTTTGCACTTCCACAATGAAGCACCATATATGAAGTTCACACAGGTCATTTTCTCATCCCACCCCTATATCTAAACGGCATTTATGGACAGCCCTGTAGTGTGTTTTTGACAACATATTTAAATTCTTGCTTAAATTGGATTTAGGATGTTTTGAACCTTAACGCACGATATTTAATACCACATAGTTCATGGCCACTTTTCTTTGTACCACAGACAATCCAATATTACAGACAAACTAAATGACATGTTGACCAATTACAAACTTTAATAATTTCCTGTATGAGCGATTAACTCGTCACTATGCGAAAAGCTTTGTATAACACCAGCACCAAGTCACAACTGTAATCCCAATGTCACGCCAAAAAATATTTATAAACGTATTAATTACTGTCTGACACTGTCTATTGCGATTAGTGCAAATAATTCTCAAAAACATATTTCCCACCAGAAATGTCAATATTCACTGTGCATTTACCTCGCGAATTTTTTACGTTATAATTTCCGCAATTTCTAAATAATAACACCCTTGGAAGCTGTCTCACGATAGTCCAATCAATTCAATTAAAACAACATTTATGATACTGATATAAAGGAAAAAACATTCTTTTATAAAATCTCACTTCCGAACAGAGTCACTGACACTCGTCATTTCCAAAATCTAGAAATATTTCGACTTCAGGCTCAGACTTACAATCAACTAGAGGATCACAAATTCACCTAGAAAATTCGAAAATAAATCACAATTCGTAGAGAACTAATAAAGCAAAATGCTCACATTTCAAGAAAATAGTTGTAATTTTATTTGCACCCAAACCCTTTCTCGAATAAATTGTATTCCATTTAAAATCTGTTTAAAAACAGGTTCACTCTCAGCTCAAAATTCAAGGCTGAGAAAATTAAATTGGTTCCTATTCTACATGTATTATTTGATGCACGGTCACTACATTTTCTTTCGATTAATTCAGGCTTTAGTCTACAGTGAAAAATATTTCAATCTCCTTCATTTCTGCTTCAATGCGTTGGACGTGGGGACGACTTTTCTGACTTGTTTCTGGATTTATTCCATCATGATCTCCAGGCCTGACACGGTTATAAATATCTGGAACAATATCTTTGCAAGATCAAGCTTAAGCAAAATTAACAGGAATGAGATAGGTTTGGGTTTGGCGCCAGATTTAAATAGCACCGTTCTTGGCTCAAAAATCAAACGTTCTTTCTCGGCGCTCTCAATGCAGGAAATACTACAGAAATATCTTTGGCTAATTGCATTTTTTAC
>JAQFZE010003742.1:0-12126 GCA_034695245.1 Dicyrtomina saundersi
TGTCAATGGGAACGACACTGACAATAGAATTAAATGCAGGATGACTTCAAGTTCGAGCTTCAGCGTGGACTGTGGACAAGGGACTGACTGAGACTGAGACTCGACGGCCGACGGACACACTCCAGATTTATTGAGGACAGAAATTTGAATATTCGAATTCGAAATTCTGAACTGTACGTCTACCTCTGCCATGCGTCTCGTGTCCCTGTCTCTGTCCATGTTCAGATTCAGACTCAAAACGAACAAGCATATAAATAAACGGAGGCAGGACAGACAGGAAAGGGAAAACAAATGTTTTACAATTAAACCAAACTTTTCCTATATATGTAAATTTCCAGATTCCTTAGTCCAGAATCCAGAGATTTCAACATCTATTTACACGACCCGACAGATCCCTACATATTATACTGTATAGCCATATGGGACAAGTTTTAAGTAGTAAAATATTTCCATAATCAGACTATCTATTACTGTGTAATCGGTCACGAGGTTCAGTGTCCACCGTCACCTCTATTCCCTCGTCAGTTTAGCTTTCGTTTTTTCTTACGTTACAATACAGGCGCTAAGTTCTACTTGGAACCAAGTGACAATTTCACGTCAACTATATTAAACGCTTAAATTAAACTGACGATGAATAGAAATAAAACACGACAATTTATCAAACAAAATATTGACAAATGAGCCACATAGAACCAAGCAAATTACATTATACTATACAAATATATCGTCTGTGAAGAACCAAAATGACCCATATCCAATTTAAGCTACAGTCAAAATGAGCTTTGTCATAGAAACAGAATGAGAAACATGCGTCAAATGTTAATTAGGAGTTTTTGAAAAATGTAAAATGTTCTATTTACATGTTTTTTCAAAGTGTAAAATGTTTTATTTACATTTTTTTGAAAGGCGAAAAATGTTTTATTTTTACACATTTTTTAAAAGTGCAAAATATTCAATATTGCTTTCAAGGCATGTTTCAATATTTTTGTAGATAGTGGATATTGTTTTTACCTAAATAAAATGGATGTGGGTCATTTTGGTTCTTCACCGACGATATGTACAATTTTAAGTAATGCGGCTGCTTGCTACATGTCGTCCGCAAGACGGGCCACACTATGCTTGTAAAACGCATAAAATCACAATATATTTTACATAACATGATTTTGACCTAGGCACTTTAATAGAAGCTAATTAATTATTTATTTCCAACTCAAATTTATGTCCGTATTCATTTACATAGAGTGGAGCACCCAGACCAGCCATACCCAGCAGACTGCAGCCTTGTTCACATTGTTGTCATTTCAAATTGCTCATTAGACAAAAGAATTCGAATACCTAGAGAGACCACTTCACACTACAAAGTTGTACGGTACTTTACTGGCTTGTGGCGTCTTTGTCTTCCTTCTCTCGTTTAAAATTCAGAGTGGAGCAAGAGGCAGAGAGACAGATGGGTAATTTAATGCTCAGTGATGTACCTGGTGTAACAAGTGTTTAAAGATCCTTATCGCAGCATTAATTATTATACATGCTGATATATGAGTACCGTTCAGTATCCACTATCTACAAGCCTACAGCATAGAGCACTGGGACTGGGACAGGTCAATAAGTCTCTCAAATAGTATTGAGCCATTTAGTATGCAAGTAAAATTGAGACCTACTACTATAGCGCTATACACACACAATCAGAATGAGTCGCTGATTCTGATCAAGCAAGCTGCGACTAACTTCATTGAATGTAAAGCAGGGCATAAATCTGTGATAAGTGTCTCATAATCTGAGCCTGGGAGATGTGGTCATCAAGTTCAGGATCCAGGAACAACATTTTTACATTTTTCAAAACTCATTTGTTATTGTGCTTTCAAATTTATAACTTTGCTACACATGTCATTGGTCATTGGATTTATATATAGAGAGAGATGCCAGTAGTAGTAGTTGAATTAATACGTAATACTACACATTGGTACATAGCGCCCGTGAAGAATCAAAACGGTTCATATCAATTTTTAGCTAAATACACAATGCACTATTTACAAAAAATTAAAATAATCTCATAGCGTTTTAATGGAAAATTTTGCACATTTCAAAAATATGTAAAGAGAATAGTTTGTAATTTTTCAAACGTGTGAGTAAAGTATTTTGCATGTTTCAAAAACGTGCAAATAGAATATTTTGTGCGTTTTAAAAACATGCAATTAGAATATTTTGCACTTTAAAAAAAAAATGTAAATAGAATATGTTGCACTTTTCAAGAACATGTACCTCCATAAAGCATATTGCACTTTTCAAAAACACGCAAATAGACAATTCTGCACTTTTCAAAAACATGTAAATAGAATATTTTGCACTTCTCAAAAACATGTAAATAGAATGTTTTGCACTTTTAAAAAACACGCAAATAGAGTATTTTGTACACTTCAGAAAACATGTAAATAAAGCATTTTGCACTTTTAAAAAACTCGTAGTTAACATTTTAAGTATCCATCTCATTTAGCTTGTTTTATTATGACATTTTAATTCTAGCTAAAATTGTATTTTGATTCTTCACAGACAATAGGTCTCTGTATGTAGATACATAACCAACACAGAGGTGTCTGCGCCTTATTGCCTATAGCATATGTCTTGTGCAGTCTGGACAGTACTGCAGTTTTCTCAAGAATGTACATAAATATATTGACGGTTTGACTCTTCTTCGTTAGTCCCTCGTCGTTTGCATGGAGGTACCGTATTTTCTCTAATAGTACGCGGGTCTCTAATAATGCGCGGGTCTCTAATAGTACGCGGGGTGTAGCCGCCTCAGTTTCGATAGTACGCGGGTCTATTTAACACACGATTAAATGCCAGTGCGCGGGTCTCTATTAATGCGCGGGTCTCTAATTATACGCGGGGGGTTGGAGCTCGAGTTTTGATAGTACGCGGGGCGTACTATTAGAGAAAATACGGTAGGTGGATAGATGAGATAGATTTGGATCTGTTGGTAGTGGTCGTAATGAACATGCTGAAAGCTTTACACTCAATTGATGACCCAGGAATGTTTATGACCGACAGACGAACATTTCCATCCCATGAGAACATCATCAACATGATCAACTTAACCAGCACCAACAACAATAAAGCATACGACGGACTACACAGTGAAGAGGTGGAGAGTGCGGGAAAGAAGCCCTTCGCATCTTGAGTCCGACAATAACTCTTGGGATGCGAGATGGACGAGGACTCCGCTGTACGAAATCACAGGAAGGTGCAGTACTGGAGTTGTAGTCTTGTGACCGAACGTCTGTCTGTACTGATATTTAAACGAGCTCATCACATCACCTCACTCTATCAGTATCGGTGTAACTCTCGGCCTCAGCCTATGTACCTGGATCATCAAGAGTCTTGACTTCTTTTGAGTGTTGGTTAGAAATAGAAATACGTAGTGAAGCAATGCAGTATGTTTAATACCGTGCGATATACGTCCTGATATATGTACAAGCAGACGTTTTAAAGGGAATTCATGAGACTCAATTTCAAGTATAGAGAACCACCTAAAATCTTGTAATTTGTAAACCGGTGCCGGTAAAGTACCCACACTGCCCAGGTTCAGTACTAAGGATGAGAGCACTCATTGTTTGCTTGCATGTATAAGTATACTTACCTGTGATTACATGTATCGTCAGTGAAGAATCAAAATGTGCCATATATTTACACTTTACGCTATGATTAAAATGAGGTATATGTCGGAAAAACACACTGAGTGAGATAGAATTTAACCCTCAAAAGGTTAAATGTGAGTTTCTGAAAAGTGCAAAATGTTGTATTTACATGTTTTCTGAAAAAAGTGAAATGTTGTATTTACATGTTTTCTGAAAAGTGCGAAATGTTGTATTTACATGTTTTTTGAAAAGTGCAAAATTTTGTATTTACATGTTTTTTGAATAGTGCAAAATGTTGTATTTACATGTTTTTCGAAAAGTACAAAATTTTCTATCTACATGTTTTCTGAAAAGTGCAAAGTGTTGTATTGGCATGTTTTTAAAAGTGCAAAAAGTGTCTTCAAAAGAATGTTATCACATTTAACATGTTGTGTTTACATGTCTTTAGGTTTAACATATTTTAATTTTGTTTTAAGTAGGTATAGTACATTTTGCTTTTAGCTACAAATTGAAATAAGTCATTTTGAGTCTTCACCGTCGATATATATGCCCATGCGATATACACATTTATAACCATATAGGTAAAGTCTCTTATACTTTGTGCAGTCCTCTGAGTCCTCGTGCATTTTTCTTGGGGCCGTTAAGCGTTCTTTAAATTGACCCTGGCTATTTGTAGTTACTTCGTATAGTTGATACGTCTGTATCTCAATAAGCCTGTATGTAGTTTCCTGGGTCAAAATACCTACACAGACAGGGAAGGTGGTATGGTGTTGGTGGGAGATAAGATAACATGTCATGTCTTGTTTGACCGCCTCAATCCATTTCTTCTTTTTTCTTCAATCTTAAAGACACTCGTCGCACTCTATTCCATTCTATTTTCGTTTTCCTGATCTACTACGCTCAAAACAAAAACAAAGCCACCAAGCCCTATCCCTATACATAGTATATCAGGCAGGCGTACACTATGTGCATAAATGTTAATTATATGAGTAGAGTACGTACAACTACTATTATTGGAAGGGGTCTATAAAGTTGAGTATAGCGTAATATCGATCCTGGTCCTGGTCATTCATGGTACAGGTCCAGGTCCGGGTCCAGTCTTCCATAGAAATCACTCTGTCCACGCGAGACACTTTACATTCTCAAATTCTCATGTCTAAACATGACTATTTTATAAAAGTGGTTGTACATACGTAGGATGAGCTTTTAAGAGGAGGCATGGAGAGGACGGACGAAACCAATTATCCAATCAACTACATAAAATATAGTCCCTTTCACCTCCTTAACGTCCACTCAATTACCATTACCCCGACCAAAAACCTCCACGGCCACAAATAACAGCAACAACAACAACAACAGCCACAAGACACAACTTTTAACTACTCTCTCCACTTTCCAACCAGTTCATTTTACTTAGAATGGTCCATCGAGGACCAAGGACCGCAGGACAGCAGACCTGACAGAACTCTACCGGCACCGGTCCAGTCTCATTTCTATTGTTTCTGGTTTGTACTGTTTTTAAATTGTGATAGCTCCCTTCAGCTAAGTCAGTGCTATGGAGTTGGAGTGCTTTACTCTAAAGAGCAGAGAAAAAAAATACCTCAATATGCGTACCGATTAATATATCCATAAATCAAAATCAATGTTATAGAATACGGATAAGTAATAATAAAATAACTATTAATGCTTAAAATTCCCCCTTAAAAATATATGAAGGTATAACTTTAAAAATAAATTCTTTTGACTTATTGAGACAGGCTGTGTTTGTGTGATTTGTGAACCAAATATTCCAGTCACAAATTGGTATAAATTACAATAAGTATACTATGACTATGTACTACACATTATATGCTGTGCAAATTGAAATCGTTGAAAACAATCGTACACCGATGTTTATTCCCGTAATTGTAGAGGGATGCATAGGTTTTCTATTGTGAGCTATGCCCTGTACGAGTAATATTATACATCCTTTCTAACTTGTGCTGTGGCATGGGAAAATTATACTTGAAAATATATCATGCCTGTACATGCATATGCCTACACATAGGAACTTGTATCTATTGAGTGTGATGCAGATTGATTTCGACTCAAACTCAGACAACAATCCGTCCGTCGGCCTTTCAAAACTCAAGACATAAGCTCAAGAAAGATTCAAGAAAGAATGAAAGAGCGAAAGAAGTGGGAATTAGCAGGAGCAGTAGCAGGGGGATTTACAAATAAGGGAAAGAAAACAGGGCAGGGCGATAAATCGCACTCCGTCTCCGTCTCCGTCCAAAATTCAAAATATCCAAAACCAAACCGCGTGTCTAATATTCTCGTCTTCTGGTTCTGGTTCTGGTCTTCTCTCTACAAGTTTCCATTTCGATTTCCACTTGGACTTTTCCCTCTTCATTCCTTATAAGTAAATCCCAAAAAACACTTCCCAACAAACTTCCCAGCGCAATGCAATGACGTCCCACCGGACCGCAATAAGACGGCAAGACTTACAACAGACTTACACACACAGACATAGAGTCAGAAAATAATGGAGAATTGAGAAAATCCATCTCTGAATCGATTTCGATTTCCACTGAACACAAACTAACTGAGTGAGAGCCAGGAAACCTAAAGGGAAAACCTTTTACAGAAAAAAATTAATACAAGGGCCAACAATGTACTACCAACTACACCCGTACATATTACATACAACAGCTACAGCATGTATTAAGCATTCAAAAAAAAGTCAAGAAAAAAATACTGAGAATACAAAAAAAAGCATAATACCACTACACTATACATACACTATATAGTGTCGGTTTCGGTTTCACTGCCTGACTGGGCTATGGACTGACTGACCAGACCAGAGCATCATGTGAACATTTTTAAAATGCATAATGTAGGTACAAACATATACATAGGGACATTTGAATAATTTTTTTCACAATCGAAAAATAACCGAAGAAAAGAGAGGAGACTCACGTTCCATGAGACCGAGAGACACGCCACTCCTCTCACACACAACTTGTAATTTCTCCAGTCTATAAGGATAAGTCTCCACTGCCTGCTACTGGCCACTGGCATCGGCATCGGCACTGGCACTGGGGCCTGGGCCTGGCTGCCACTGAATTTCCATTCTAATTCAGATTCAACCGGACGTTTGACATGCGTATATAGCCTTAAATGTGAAATGTTAATATGGTGTTGGGTCATGGGCATGACATGACATACTGGAGAACTGGCGGCACTTGTTCTTTTCAAAAGTCTCTCCTCTCTCTCAGTCGGTCGTCGGTCTCATTCTCATTCTCTCATTACCCATCCGCCATATCATCAATGACATTTGGAAGAGAACAACTTCCACTGGCACTGACTGGACATATGGACATTACATAATAATGACAGAGTGTATTTCCTTTTCATTCCATATTATGAAATAAAAAAAATTTAAAAAAATGTTATATATATATATAGTAAGAGGTAATATTTTATCTTAATACACTTTACAAATTTTTTTTTAATATAATCTAATTTAACACGGCTGTGAAATTTAAAAAAAATGTAGGGGAGAGAGAGATAGATATACAGAAGCTTTGAGTTTGACTTTTAAAATTTGAATTTAGCTTTGGCTCGCTCTGTCTCAGTCTCAAGTCTCTGGTTGTATTCTTGTAGGTACATGTGCATAATGTGTAGTGAGTGGTTGGTGGTAATGGGAAACGCGCACCTCATCCCTCTCACATTTCCCATCCAATTCTGACAGCCTTTCGCTCCTTATTATGGACTGAACACCTATAAATAAAGATGGGAAAACGAGAAGAGGAATCTTTCCCTGTTATTTATTGTACTGCCTCTAAAGTCGTAATGTAATTTAGCGCCTTACACAACAAATCTATTAAGTTGAGTCACTGCCTCAGTATTCAGCTCACTCATCTCGTTTTGAGTAAGTAACTTTTGAATAAGTCCAAGTTTTAGAGTTTTTTCTTGTGACGAATGTGCCTCGTACTGGTACTTGTGAACTGAAACTATATAGGCAGGCTCGATTTTTGTTTTATTGTGTGAATTGCAAAAATTCAAACTATAACGACAAACTTTTCTAATCGCCATTACCAGTACCAGTACCATTGCCACCACTGTCTTATCTAATGTGCCTATATCGATCTGCCATGCACGAATATGTAGGCATACTTTTCAGAGACATGGCCATCCAAACGGCAGGTATAGACATACTGATATGAGTAGATACTGAGGAATTAAGGATAAAGGAATACGAACTACGGATTAGTATTCAGGAGGGAAAACAGGAGTAAATATATTAGTGTTAAAAATCTAGCGTACAATAATAAATTTCAAATGTCGAAAGTCAACAAGTCATTCTATTTTTTTTTGATCCACACACTTTCTCCCCTCTTCACTTGAGTACACTATGTAGTAACTATGGGCATGTGTACATATAGTATGTGTAGTGCGTCGCCCCATACCTATACAGTGTGGTACTAATGGTCAATAATTTTTTGGCCTCTCTCCAACTTGTTGCTCTTCTCCCTTTTTTCTCAACAACATCCTTGTGTACAGATATTCCTTAATCTTCCCAGCACCTCACAATTTAGAGCAAGAAGAAAAAACATTTAAAACTGTATTTGATATATATATAACAATATATTACTTCAAACATTTCATTTCGATGTGGATGGACATGAGAAACAGGAGCAGGAGTAAAATATATAGAAATGGAGGAAAGACCTTTATAAAAGACGGCAGGGATGGTGATGGTGATGGTGGAATACATATGGTAAAAAAAATGTAACATAACTTGGACAGACATTTTTAATACTCATCCTGGGTCGTCTAGGTCTGGATCTGACCGTCTGACTAAGTACAGTGAGTTACATTAATTCATTGCTATATCATGGCTTTGCTCACACTTTGTGTAACTTGAACTTTGTAAATCACCACATTAAAATCCTAGCCCCCCTTTACCTATGCAGTCTACAGTTGAAGATTTTCTTGGCAAAACGGGTCAAGTCTATATAGAAAAGCAAATTTTACAGGAACAATAAATATTCAATAAAATGTAGCAGTTCATTAATTTTACGAATACGAGCAGAGGGCAGAGATCACACGTATGGGTAGTATATAAAATATAAAAGCTGTTAGAGCTAAAGCGCGATAAAGCTAAAAAAATCGTTTTCTCTTCAATGCCGCACCATGCAACGGCAATCGAACTACTATACGAATACGAACAGAGGCCAGAGATCACACGTATGGGTAGTATGCATATTCCACAAAGCTTCGCTTGATTCGATGTATTGAGCTTTGCCCATTGTTCAACTTTAAGGCGAACCTCTTTGTTCTTAGATGTAGCTTGAAATAAATTACAAAATATTTTGAAATACAAACAAATTCAAAATGAAAACATTTTATCACAGATTTATTAGCTATATAGATTTGTGTCCAACGGAGACACCTATTCAATACGCTACAAATTCCCCATTCCTCACACGTACACATTTTATTTTACAATTTAAAGATCTAGTTAGGAAGCTAAGGTAGAGGACTTATACATCTAGGTTCAATATGAAGACCACCGTAGGCTTCTGTATTATTATCGTCTTTAACGTAGGATTGAGTGTAAAAGTGTCTGAAGCAGGGAAAAAGAATAAAACGATGATTGCGGAACCCTGTGAGAAAGATGATGACTGTGAGTCCAATAAATGTTGTAAATTTGAAAATACAAGGTACTGTCAAAATCACTGTTTTGACCCAAAGAAAACAACCGTTAGAGCAAGTCCTGACTTGTTCTGCTCTCCTGCCAAAAAAAGATACAGAGTTTTTAAAGAAGAGGTACACTATTTATATTTTTAGAGTAACACATCTTAACTTTTTTTATTTATCTCTTATTTCTTTGAATTAACTGATGAATGAAATATTTTCCATTGTAACTAACCAACTGAAACCTAATACTATGGAGAAACGTTTGGGTAAAGTACAGGTGAACTGGTTTCAGGCAATGAGGAAATGTTGTGCAGAAGGAAACGGAGCCAGGTTAGCAGACATTGAGACAAATGTGGATAAGCAGTTCTTCCGGACAATTCCTCATAAATACAGTATAGTATTTTCTTTATTCTTCCACGCACTTACTACATATAGTTGGTACACAAATACGAAAAGCAAAAATTATAAAATTTATAAAGCTACTTTACTCTTTGAAATATCTCTGGATTACAACACGTACCTATACAAGCCTAACTACGGGGGAAGAAGCGGAATGAGAAGTAGTTGTAGGAAGTTGTAGTTGTAGTATCCGAGAGTATTGGCTGGGACAGACTGGGGCTTGGCCATGATGTAGAATATGGGACTGAAACGACAGATAACCTTGCCAAGCATATGGTCATTTTAATGCATTGTAGTGTAAAGTCCTGGCGATGAATGAAAATGGCAAATAACCTTGCTAAGCTTACGATGATTGTGGTTTAATGTCATGGGATAGACTGCCGTTCGGTCCGGGTCGGGGCGGGAAATTGCATTTCCCGTCCGACCCGAACATATTTCTTTCCCGCCCGAGTTTCGGGGAACGGGAAAAACTCTTTCCCTACCTGTTCCCGACCCGGACTGTTCCCGTCCCGGACCGCCGGGAAATTTCCCGAAAATTTTTGCATTTTTAAGTTTTTAATTCAAGCAGAAATTAGAAAAGAAAATGTTTAAAGTGCGTTAAAACTTTTAAAAATTAGGATGTCTACAAGTTTAATCTAAAAACTAAAAAACAAATTTTTGATTTTTTAGTTTTTAGACGAGATTTAGATATTCTAATTTTGCATGCCTACTTAGTCGTGTAACACTAACCATAGGCACCTTATGTCCGTTATCATTTGACAAAAATTAAAATTAAATTTTCCTATATGGTTTTTTAAATAATTAGGTATTTGTATTTTAAAGTATAAAATAGGAAACGCAACGTATAGATATACGTGCAACAAAACAAACAAGGCAACACGATGGAAAAATTCATCATATTGAAAGCTTAGGCTCAGCACTTAAACAAGTAAAATCCATACACAAAATCTAGTATTTTGAATTTTGACTGTGCGGGTTTTAAGTGTCAATAAACGAATTCCTATTACAATTTCACTGTTCAGAATGGTGCAAATTTCTCTGAAACTGAAAACAGGCATCTCCAATTAGCTATATCAGTTATTAGCTTTAGACACACTTGGAACTGACAGCAGTTCTTCTTCGTCTCAAACTTAACGATTTCAATGAGAACTAAAAACTAAACTGAGAAGAAATACTAACAAGAAAAAAAGCTGGGACATATATACATAGACGACCTACTTACTTATGAAAGATAATAATGTAAATGTTGAGATAAATGCAGTCTTGTGGTCAAATAAAAAATACAGTAGTATTCTAGAGTATCTTATGTACAACTCGGCTCATTTTATTAAAATTTCCCTTATAAATGACCTAAAAAGGCCTCTAATGCATAGAAAAACAGTCCCTTATATCGGTTCCCTTATATCCGGATATTTTTGACATTAAAACGTAGGCTGGCCAACCAAATATTTTAAAACTGTCCCTTAAAGCCGTTTTCCCTTAAATCCGGATCCCTTATAAGCGGATTTGACTGTACTACAATTACATATATCTTACAGAATTGGTATTGTCTCGTTTGAAAACTGAAAAATTACACCGCTTCAGTTGCTCGTAGGAATCTATTACACAGTTTGTTATGCAAACGTGCAATAATTTTTGTGACATGAGGTCAACACATTACAAGAGCTCCTAATTGCATAACTAATTGACTTAATTATTGTGAAAACTAATAAGAATCATGCTGAGAGTGACAAAAACATAAGCACTTGCTAAAATCGAAAATTTTATATAAATAGTAGAGGTTTTCACTGCAATGTCAGATTCAACCTAAGCACAGTTTTCAGAAGCAAGAGTACGATGCTTTCGATATTTTCTTATTTTACTATAAACCAATTGTAATTATCTTTGAGCAGGTAACAATTTGATAAAAAGGAAAATCAACATTTTATGTAAGCAAGTTGAATAGTATTACCAAACTAACTAATCTACTTATCATCTTGATGCAAATTACAAGGTGCTAAATGAAAATGCCGCAACTTATTGAACCAAGATACTAACAAATTGAAACAATGAATTCAAAAGTTTTTAAAATTAAACGCTAAAACAACAAAAATATTGTTTAAATAAAATTTCCTCAAAGATCAATTGTTCAAGTTAAACGCTATTCTGCTTAAAATGATCTAGAATCAAGACATATTACACTTCGGGAAATTTCCCGCCGGTCCGGGGAACGGAAAACGCACTATGGGACCAGCCCATTGTGAGTTTTTCTCATTTGGGCAAAATCCGACTTTCAAAAATCTTACTTTTTAATTTTGTAAATTGAACTTTACTTTATTGCGTAGCTTGTAGCCGTTTTTCAGAAATCTGATTGAACTGTGACCGTGTCAAATAAAATGCGAAAGCTGGCATGTCAGTTAAAAGCGCAATG
>JAQFZE010003743.1:0-12126 GCA_034695245.1 Dicyrtomina saundersi
GGCGAGTAAACGGTTTATAATTATATTTGGTATATCTATATGTTATATATCTATATAGTAAAAAACAGAACGTTAAATTTAAAAATGAAAATATTCAAAATTCTACATGATGCCTTTGGTGCAGCACAAAATATAGCAGATTGTATAAAGTGATTTAAGATACTCCACACTCATCAAAAGTGACAATATACTGTCAAGAGAGTAATTTCAATTCTAATGTCTTCAAACCATAACCAAATTAAGAGAAAGAGAGAGAGAGAGGCATTGTCCACATACTCAGTAAAAATGAAAGCAGAAAACCAATTTTTAAAAAAGTAAAAAACTAACAAAAAAAATACATTAAATAGTCAAGGAAAAAAAAGTGAAAAGAAAAGAAATGGAATAGAAAAAGTACAGCTTTTACAAATCCGATTGGAGATGTAGTAGAATTTTTGAGAGAGGTTCAGTCTGAACCTTTTATAACTAAACAAAAAATAATTGTAATAATAATAATACTAATAATAGTCACACAAAACTCAGCTTTTATGTTCGTCAGGGACCTGGAAAAACAAATGGGGTACGTAAATAAAAAAAAAGTGCAATAAATGTAATTATTGGCATAATTGAAACAAAACAAAAAAAATTTGCAATATTCAAATTCAAAAATTCAACTTAAAAAAAATAAAAATAGTGTGATTTATTTTCTATGTGCATTTTAACTGTGACTTGTTCTTTTGATGGATCAGCTCAAAAATTAAATTAAATTAAAAAATAAAAACTATGAATAAATATATATAGTTCAAATATTTTTGTTCATTTGAGTGCACATACTCTTTAGATACTTTTCAAAGCGAGTAAATTGATTAATTGTAAAATTATCATAGTACATATGATAATAATAATAATATATTACTAATATAAATATGGATTGTATAATATTGTAAACAAAAAATTAAGGTCAGAAAAAAACTACGCGGATAAAAAAATAATTATTATTATATGATTATATCAAAAGATGTTTTTGGAGATATATATATATATTTTGTATTAAAAACAAAACTAAAAAAAGAAGCTGGCATTGAGTTTCATGTCATGGTGAAAGTTCATACCCTGATTATCAAAATCTCGAGAACTTGGCACTGTTATCTCCGAACTCTGCATCATAAGGAGCATTCCAATATCTAAAGTATTATGTCACAAAGTCACAAACAACGTTCCATCAATAATTAACTAGTGTCACAATCCTCTATGCTGTATAGCTGTACAGAAAATTACTGGAAGCTGAGAGCCCAAGTTCGTATACACAAGTGGTGTTCATTAAACGTATACACAGACAAATCATTTCAAATTCAAAAAAAAAACATAACAAAAAAATTCTATTCAAAACAAAAAATTAATTAAAAATTAAAAAAATGTGAATAGAATTACATATATATTGGACAGTATTAAAGAAGAAGTCAGAGCGAAAAAAAAATGTGAATTGGCTACATTAACTTTTGACCTCTTTTTTTTTTCTTTTTTTTTTACTGAAATAATTTATTACTAATAAAAATATTAAGAATACAAGTCTGAGAGCGGCACACCAACTAAATTCCCACAATAACAATAATAACAATAATAATCACAACAATAGGCCTATTGTAATACGTTGGAAAATCTAAATCTGGAGTAAAACGTCTGTCAACAAATTTATCCTTAGATTTTTCAACGCGTACGTTAATAAAATACAACGTTGTACTTGTGCTATAGTGTCCAGACAAGAAAACTACACGTAAAAAAACGAGACTCAACAATAAACAATGGACAAAAAATAAAATATAAAATGTTGTAAATTATACGTTAAATTACGTTCACGCTGTATAACGTTGAGACTAATTGATTATTTTTGTATATATATTCTATAGTAAATATGTTGTGAGTAATCCTTGTCTTGTCTACCGGAAAATCAACATCAAATAAAATCATAAAATAGAAAACGGTGAAGAAGATTTATTTAAAAAAAAAATTAACACGTCATAACTGTCTTATATGCGTGAAGTAAAAAGTGTGGTAAAGTGTGAGAATAACTGAAGCAAACTATATACTAGTGGTTAAGTGGCTCATAATATAATAAAATTGTAAACAACAACGAAAATATTTTGTTTTGCAAATTAGAAGGCATTAAAATCAAAATTAAAAAAAAATTCGACAAATGTAAGTAAAATTGTCTTTATAAACTTTTGTTGGACGAGGACTAAAGAACATATAGGTTTTGATCCCAGCCACGTCATATGACTAGTAGGTTCCTGTTATATAAGGGGAGGCAGCTCTGTGGGATTTGTTTTTAAAATTATTTTTTAATGAATAATTTGTATGTTGGAGTTGGAGGAGCTAAAATTGTAAGTATAGGAGAGAATACACTAGGGGAATAAATAGTGTGGCATTATATGTGTGTTCAAAAGTGAAACATGAAACAATATTAAGAATAAATTAAAATTAAAAAAAAAATATTAGAATGTAAATCATACCAGGAAATCCCAAAAATTATTTTAACAAACGGTTGTCAACTCAAATAGAAAATAGAAAATTAAACTGCACAGTTTTTTTGTACCAAGTTAATAGTGTCAAGATTTATGATTATTTTGCGATTTTCCTTAGTTTTTTTTGTTAGGTGGAGCCTTTATATCTAGCAGTAACAACGTAATATGTGGCACGCTATGGGTCTTTCATTAGTACTAAACGTTTTTATAATGATACGTTTGTATTTTTTTTTACTATTCACTATTCAAAATTATGATGGATCATTAACCATATATCCTATGTAAGTTCCTACCTATGTCTGTTAGGGGTCGTCCGTAAATGATGTCATCAACAAAATATCCCAATTCCTATAGGACACTATGACCCCCCTGTCATCAGCTTTTAGCCATTGCGCAAATGGCTATCTCACATGGACATATGGGATATCACCAATATCAAAATAGACCCACTGACCCTACCCATGACGTAATTTATGGACGACCCCTTACTACTCAAGAGAAACAGAAAAAACGTGGTCACTCTTTACCAACAGAGCTCACGGCAGTATCAAAATGAGACACTCCTCATATACCTCCAATGTATAAAATCCCTACATATTTCTGTACAATTTAATATTAGTAAATTATATAGAGCAGGTATATACAGTATATACGCATGTACCTATACCCTCATTATATTATGGACCATATGTAACTATACTAGAACATTGACAGAGTAATTATACATATTATTGTATATATATAGTTAAATGTTGATGTGTATTAAAAAGAGGATTTTCTTTTGAAAAACTTACAATTTTTGCATTTGCACTTTTTAATTAGCGTTTCATCCTTAACATCCTCGTGGCATGCTTTACAGTAAAACCACGCTCTGAAAAAATGTCATCAAAAATTATATATTTATATAATTATACAAATCAGTTACAAATTTTAACCCACAATTATTTGTCACCCAATTCCCCAATTTTTAATAATATGATGGTGATGGAACTACTGATATTATTGAAAAGAGTTATTGTGCTTGTGGGAGAGACTGTGGATTTATTATTGAGAACAAAAAGAAAAAAAAAGGTTGGAATTCAGAATTCAAAATGTTCCCGCCTCCTCGCTGTCGGAGTTAAGTTCCATTCTATTACAAATAAAATGCTCTATTTCCGAGCAATAAATTGTGCTGGATGGTCATAAAGATAAAAAAAGAGAAAGAAAGAAATAATTCCTAAAGTTTCAATATGGGGATGGGGATGTAGCCTTCGTATAGTCCACCGTTACCGTTGCCGTTACCGTTACCGTTCCCGTTCCCGTTCCCGGTGGAAGTCACATAGGACGAATGTCACGGGCTGTTTTTGCGGGAAATATGGGAGGAAGGAAATGAAATTGGATGGCTATAGTACCTTTTGACTTCATCCGCACTCTGTGCAATGAAGAAGCCGATGGTATTCGCTTGGATTTTGGCTCCTCTGGGATTGATTGATATTTTGGAATCATTCCCATCCTCCGTTTTCATCTCGATTGCCAGCAGTAATAGTTTCAACTTGATGAAACAAAGTCTGCAAATAAAAAATATTTGTAAACTGTTATGAGTATAGATATAGCCACATCTATATAGGAAGTATCTAGGGGTACATTCCCAAAAATACTGAGCAGGATTTTTCGACTTGGACTTCTGGAATGACACACTTATGAGAAAGCCCATAAAAACCGTCCCACCCGCGGCCGCAACACTACTTCCCAAAATCCCACTCCCTTCAGTTATTAAACACTCGAATTACTCAACAACGGCCTGTCTACTTGGCACCCACTTCCCATCAGACAGACAGACCCGGTCCACCCCGTCCTCTATGTATAATGACACATCTACCTACCTATAATGCCTCAAGTACAATATCCCAATGAGCAATTTTTTTTCATTGTCATTACCGAGTCCTCCAATTACGTGCTTGGAGTTTTAGTGGGATTTTTTTTAAGCCAACGAGCAAAGTTGGATTTGGATTTGGATTTGGAATGCATACATAAAACATCTGGAGATATAATTAACAAAAGGAGCACACAAAAAACCCAGCCTGACTTTAATATCGGTAATGACGAGAACTGAGAAGACAGATTGAGTGACGTCAATAATAAAGCAACGCTCTTTCAACTTGGTCGACCAACCAAGTCAAGAAATACATTTTATTTGTACAAAAAACCAGAGGGAACGTCCATAAATTATGTCATCAAAACATCCCCATTTTTATGAACATATGGCCTCCCTGTTATCAGCTTAACCATTGCGTAAATGGCTATCTTAAACGTGGGACGTCATCAGTAGCCAAGTAGGCCCATTGACCCTACCGCTCACGTCATTTGTGGACGAGCTCTGAACAGTAAAACAATTTTCTACTGTCTTTAATTACCTAGCAGTACTTTAAAAGAACGTGTGGAGGTTTTAAAACGAAAACAAATTAAAGATGCATGTAATCTTGTAATTTTGCGTCCACTTTAGAAGTTGACAAGATAAGAGATCATCCACAAATGACGTCATTGGTAGGATCCATGGGTCTACTTGACAATGAATGACATCCCATGTTAAAGATAGTTATTTACGCAATGGTAAAGCTGATGACAGAGGGGGTCATAAGGTCCTAAAAATGGAGAGTTTTCCATGACGTCAGTTGTGGACGATACCTAAGTGGAAAGTGGCGGTTTTTTTGGAAATTCCCTACAAGATTACCCTACAATTCCTTGCAAGAGTGAGAAACAAATAAGGAAATTGAAGAAGAAGTGAAAGACGGAACAGTCTGGGATCATGAATGTAAATGAAAGCTATGGTTACCGTTACCGTTCACGGTTTCAGTTCAAATTCTAGAGACTCGAGAAAAATAGAAACGAAAAAAAAAATAGTAAGAATGCATGTGGTTTAAATAGTGTCTGACGGGATGACATCTTACGATTAGTCAAGCGTTGACGCTTCCAAACTTTTTTCTAAGGATTTTAGTACTTAAAGAAAGTGTGTACACAATCCCGATGTCAACAGACCAACACTGACACCCTCAGTTGAGGTCACAAATTCAAAATTCCTGCCAACTTTCCTCCTGTCTCTTACTCTTAATAATACGAAAGAAAACAGACTCACGATTAGCATTAGAAAATTAGATATTTAACACAAAAAAAAGGATTTTCTTCTTTACAAATAAACAATAATTCAGAGGAAACTACTTTCAAACTTTCAATAGTTTTAATTAGACAGTGTTTCAAATTGACTTTCAATATGCAAAATATTCGGGGCTTCACTCAGAATCAGACGAAGCTTAGGAAGCTTCGACAAACGTCACTTTCTGTCCAACTACTGTCATTTAAAGGGCTCAAATGAATCGAAATGAGTTCCTTCCATTTCATTACAATTCCTCGCACTAGTTGCTGCAAAAATTCAGCTTTCAGGTTGTTTTTAGTGGAATGCTTGAGTGTTTCCAGACGTTCCTTTTTGAATGCTTAAGAATCAAGCATATTTCTTAAAACTAAAAATTTTAGTAGGCGCTCATTTTTTAAGGTTTCTAACTGAATTTTAAAACGTAGTGTAACGTTCAAATTTGATCGAATGTACCAGATTGTAAAAGCATTACAAGTTGTAAGTGCTCTATGATTGTGATTACGATGAGAATACAACTTTCCCCATAAAACAAACACTTCAAAAAGAAATCCGCGAGAAGTTCGTGCTTTGTGGAGACATTGCGCCATAGGTTTTCTTGCCAGCTCCGGTCCGGCGGTTTTGCCGAGAAATAAAAATATATATAAATAAAAGAGAGAAAAAAATGGGGGACTTACTCGGAAGCTTGAGGAAAAAGCATCCCGACAAAGGAAGGACTCAGTGTTTCAGTATACATCTCACAGCCGGTACCCTGGAGGTAGTCATTCTGCCAGGCTTGAGTATCTGGCGACTGTTCAAAAAAGAAAAAGAAAAAAAAGAATCACAAAGCAATTCAAATCACATTCTCATATTTTATGGCACATCAACGTATTTCTAGAGACATGATCAAAGAACATGGGCTTCATGCTCCACACTTAATATCCGCCCCTCTCACCACTTTCTACTTCAGAGATCGCCCATAAATGATGTCACGGGTAGGAGGGTCAATGGGTCTACTTGGATATTTGTGATATCCCATCATGGAATTCATGATCCCAAAGATAGCCATTTACGCAATGGCTAAGCTGATGACAGGGGGGTCATAGGACCCTATAGAAATTTGAATATTTTGATGACATCATTTATGGACGACTCCTTCCGCAAAGTTTTTATTTTTGCTTAAACTCGATATCGGTCATTTTGACTCTTCACTGACGATTTATAATTGATATATATATATCCCGGTTTGAATGGCGTAATTGTGAATGCTTACAGTCTTAAATGAGCGCATAGCGAACAAGTTGGCCATCATGGTGGAGAACCCGGGTGCGAGACAGGATTGTGCGATGAATCCTAGTTTGAGTTCAGCAAGGCAAATCACATCATCACCTCTCTTCCAGTCCCAGCTGGGAATGTTCAGCAGGTACGCCTATATAAGAGAGAATTTGCATGTTATATATCAGCGGGGCATTCATTGATTAATGGAGGCGCGGGAGCGTTTACATTAAACATGAGACCACGGGTCATTTACAGAGCTCGTCTCTTTCTACATTCTCTCCGCTTTGTTTACTCAAGTTATTTTTGTATGTGGGAAGACAATGCCAGGTTTTATTTTCATTTGAATGGAATTAAACAAATACTCATCATGTAGCATGGCACTCATCGTGGTTCGTGATTTTGGCATTGGGACCAATACAAATAATCGTAGTTTTGAGTCAAAAATAAAACGAGCAGAGCTTTCCGTCTAACCTATGTGCATAATTTAGGAAGCATTTGAAATATTCAACGAAATCGAGGAAATCCATCAATTTTGAAGCTAGAGAAAAATTTGAAAAATATGAAATTCCTTTGAAATTTTAAAATTTAATTTTTTTGGGGGGGATATTTAAATGCAAAAATCGGTTTAAAAAAAGGAATTTCAAAATCTTTTCAATTGAAAATTTGAAATTTGAGATTTGGTGGGAAATTCAAACATGCTGATTTTGTTTGTTTGTTTGTAATATTTTTCAAAGTTGGCCTCAAAGCTATACCTCTCATTACTGGCTGCCCCTTTGACCTTACCTTATTGTGATACTGCATGAGCTGAATGATGACTCGAATGTCATCTGAGTAGTTTTTAATAGAGATGACACGCATGATATTTGCGGCATCCTCAGCATCCGGATCTTGGCAGTATTTGTTTGCAAGGACGAGGCAAGCATCTGCTTCGTGCACCTGTTTCATTTTCACCATGTTCGTATATTAGAAGAGCCCACTCCCAAAATCCCATTTTAGTTTTTTTTTTTACTTTTTTGTGTGTGTTTTAAAAAAAATACTTTCAAGTCATTTAAGCCCAAATGAAACAGACGCATTTTTCAAGGTATCTCACATGACAAGAAGAGGCTTTAGTAGAGTTTTTTTTAATACTGGTACAAAAATAATGAATATCCCCATGGAAACTTATACTGCCACATAGAGAGAAAACTTTTGTGGACTGAATTACAATATTGAATGAGGACGATTAGGATTTAATGAGTAAAATTTGTAAATAAGTCCCTTCTGTGAGATGCATTGAAAATATGTGTTGTTTGACTAAGTTGAAATTTGTGAGGGGGAGAGAAAAAGGTAAAATAAGGATTTAAATGCTAATGAGTGGCACATGAGAGAAATGACTCCACTTCCATTTTAATCTCGTATTTTCTACACGGATTAACGTGATTCCACTACACGACGACTTAGCAACTCTCTTGATTTGAATCTTCTTGTTCGGCTTCCAGACCAAGCCGACTCTCAACCATAAACAGTAATAGATACACAGCATATTGAGATTACTACACAACTCTTTCCATAGAGTCATTTAATTTATTCTAATCCATCCGATTTCCGAGGGTCCAAATAAAACTTTGGTAAACTTCTTCAGAGAATTAAAATCATACTATATAGTACAGGGAAAAAGGGGATTGTTTAAACTTTGCTGCGGTGTGGTGTCTCCTTTTTGAAACGACATCCCCATTTAAAATTTGAATTCGAACCACAAAGAAAAAATATTGTAAACAAGAAATATTCAAATCCAACAACAATCCGAGTGATTCATTTGTTTGTTTATTATAATTCCTACAGATTAAAATTTCCATAAAACACTTTTCCTAGTTAAAGCACACGCCAAGATCAAGATCCTGTGCCAAGACATTCGATTATTCGAGCCAAAAGTATATTACATATAACACAGTATTTAAAAATTCTCAAAAATCCCGCGCATCTTTTAAAAATACTAAATCCATATGGAATTCATACGAAGGAATTTTTGACGAACAACTGGCCAGCCTATAGAAAAGCGTGAGGTTAGAGGTGAGAGGTCAGACGCAGGTTTTGAAGATTCAAATCACTGGAATCTATAAGAGAGTATAAATAGCGGTAAATGACGCCCATGTGCCCCTCATACAAATGTAATAAAGGATAAATAGCTCTGGTACTGAACAAGTGAAGGAAAGTAAACTATAAAGTACGCGTATGTAGTGTTACAAACATTACTGAGACAATTTCAAAAGCACCTCAAATATATTCAAATAAGTATATATGTATTCTCTGCTATATTATTGCTGTAAATAACAAATAAAGCGGACAAGCGTCAGTCAAATTTTGTAGCGCTTTTTGAGACGTGTTTTTTTTTTGAGCAAGTGACGACATATCAGTATCAGTATAGCCCAGCAACCTACTGTATAATTATATTCATAATTATATTTTTGTTTTTCATTCCCATGCTATGAAACAACCAAAACACGAACCATCCACATGTCAAATGTACAGAACCAATTGTAAACAAAAAATTGTTTTCATTTTCTTTTCTTTTAGTTTCTATTTTTACAGGTTTATTAAGAAAAGAGTTTTGTGATATTGTGATATTGAATTTAATTAAATTCATAAAATTGGAAAGTGGTTGTGTACATTTGAAAATGAAGATTCTTCCCGCGGTATTAAATATTAAAATATGGAGCTGGATGCAATAATTAGTTAGTGGCACACACCATCAAAAGCTTTGCTGAGAAATTAAAAAAAAGAAACAGAGAAATGATATTTTATAAAAGTGAATGAAGAAGCGCTGAGTTAAAAATTTAGAATTATTTGGAAAACAAATGTCCAAAAAATCAAATCCAGCTGCATGCATAAAATGCGGAAGCCACGTTTTTTTAATAATTTATATAGAATCATATAGTAAAAATATTTGAATAAAAAAAAAGAAATTAAAAGAAATAATTTTTTTTTCTGTTCAAAACAACAAAAAATAAAAATTGTACGAAAAACATACGATTCTCCCAAAATTCTCTTAAAATTGATTTGACTGTCTGTATTCTTGTTTTGTAAGTTGTAAAACAAAAGAAGAAGATGAAGAAGAAGAAGACGTAGAAGACGAAGACGAAGAAGAAGAAGAGAAGGAAAAAAATTTAAATAAATAATGAAATTATCATGATTATCAGTTATTGTTATTATACAAAAGATTTTCAATCCTTCGTAAAAAATTTGAGTCATTTCATGTCTACATTAATCTATATTATTTTCTTTCTTTTCAAAATATTTTTCAAAATCAATGTCTTGAGGTACATAAAAATATGGAATATGGCTACGTTAACGTAAGGCGCTTCTCACAATATTTATTTACGTATTAGTCTTTTTTGAAACGTCATAGCATTCTAACAACTAGGTTTTTATTTAAGGGAGGGGCGGGGTTTAGTTAAGTCCTGCACAAAGAAGTGAGATTGTTGAGCGCTTTCGCTCGGTTCTTTACGTGTCTCAAAAAAAAATGTCTTGGAGTTAGTATAGCTATACATACTGACACTAATCGTGAGTATAGAAAATCCGAGAATGGAGAGAAATTAATTTTTTTAATTAGAAGGACCTACTTAAACTACACAGGTCTGCCTTATTAATCGAAATTAATAATAATTATAATTATCATACAAGTTTTAAAACTACTGAGAGTATGCGTACAAAGATTTAATTGATTAATTGAGCTAACGCTGTACAACCTAACAGCTGAGTGACAATTTAAATCTAATCAAATGATTTAATTCTATATTTATGTATTGTTAGTTAAGTTCAATAAAGTTCCCCACTAAAGTTTGAAATATGAAAAAAAATAATGGCTTGTATAAAAAACCGAAACCGAAACCGAGAGAAGCTTTAAGAGTCAACAATATAAAATTATTTACTATTATTATTAATTTAGATTTAGTTGTATATCGTCGGTGAAGAATCATTTTGTGGAAGCCAAGAAATTATTTAACATGTCCACATTCGAAATTTTCATATTATGTAGAAGCCAAGGAAGCATTTAAGATGTCCATGTGGAAACTAAAAAAATGTATTAATGATGTTCTCAGTGCCCACGGAAAATTCAAGGAATTATTTTTGATGTCAGCTTATATAATTTTAATAAATTCGATGGACATACAACAAAATGATTTTAGCAATATGGACTAATTAATTTTAGCCAAAATGATTCTTCATCTACGATATTATGTTTTTTTCTTTGTAGCATATTATCATAACATGGGCCCAATTTTCAGCCCTATGTATAAACCGTCTCCAATTAAAATTCTTGTCAAATTTACATGGAAAATATATGGGGGATGGCAAATGTATAACAATCCGCTTGAATGATAAGATTTAAGAATATATTGAAAATATTGGAAATTGAACTGAGTTATATATAAAATTCATATAATATAATGAAACATGAAAAAATATATATATAACATTGAAACAGCACGTGAACAAGAGCCGCGGTCAGAGTGAGTTCTTAGAATCATAATAAAGTTATAACCAACAGTAGTAATTACTAATTATAATATAATATATATAATTAAAAAATATAACTTTCTCAGCAATATTCACGAGTAAAAAATAAAAGGTGCGAACAAACAAGGAAATAAAAATCATCAAAAGAATAAATCTGAATAAAAACTCTGAGATTTTTGCAACACGAAATAATGAAACAAGTAAAAAGACATGAATGAATGTGAAAGAAATCAAGAAATATATAAAATACTTAGACAGAAACTGAGAGTTGGAAGAGTAAAGAGAAGTGATAAAGAAAAATGGAAGAAGACTCTAAAATTTAAAAAATAAAATAAAATAAAAACAAGAGATAGAGATAGAGAGAGAGAAAACAACGCCACGCACGACGGCGAAGTAGACGATGACATTGACCACGACGAGTACGAGACAGACTCTCTAAAAAAAAATTTAAAATTCTATATATATATATATATTCATTCTAGATTCTTAGATTTTTTTTGGCTTTCTTTCCTTTTTTTGTTGTTGTTGTAAATGTTAAATCTTTTTTAATCACGTGGGACACTATATAACAATAATTGTTTTTTGTTTGTTTGCTTTTGTTTTGCATTATTATTGGTTCTAGTGGAGCAGTTAAGGTTTACAAATATATTACGGTAAATATTTAATATTTAAGATTTAAGATTAGAATTATTATGTAAGAAATAATCATATTATAAGACACGGTTAGACGGTTAGATAGTATAGTGTTAG
>JAQFZE010003744.1:0-12125 GCA_034695245.1 Dicyrtomina saundersi
CCCCCCCTCTGGGATTTTTTAGGTTTCAGGGTATGTATGTGACCTTCAAAGGTCATAAATACGAGTTTCCAATGAATTTGATACATAGGTTAGTCAGTTAGCTGCAAATAATTTTGTGGGCACTATAAGACGAATAATTTTTATTAAAAAGACAAGGAAATCTCTGGGGGGTAATTTTATTGTTACCACTAAGTTACGAGACTTCAAAATTTTCTATGGTATTAATGCTTAATAACCCGATCACATATAGGGAGCAAGTGATCACCTGAAAGGCACCTACATTTCCTATGATATAAATGCGTTTTTTCGATGATCACCATTAGGAATCATATGATCACCATTAGGAATCAAAAGATCCCCATTAGGAATCATATGATCACCAGTATGAATCATATGATCACCATTAGGAATCATATGATCACCATTATGAATCATATGATCACCATTAGGAATCATATGATCACTATTAGGAATCATATGATCACTATTAGGAATCATATGATCACTATTAGGAATCATATGATCACATATAAGGCATTTTGGTGACTTTTAGAATTTCTGTACTTGTTGTATACAATCCTAAGCTACTCAAAACAATTCCAGGGATTCTACAAATTTTACAGCTCATAGCAAATTAACTGCTGAGTATTTTGAAACATAAAGCGTCACTCTAGTGGAAGTAAAAAAGAAGTTAAGAATTTTCAAAGTTGAACAAAAATGATCCCGATCACCATTAGGCGTCCCTATTATATTTTAAGAAACAAAACATCGAATTTTCCAATGCCCAGAAATAATTTTTAGATACGAATCCGAAAATTTTATGAAAATGGGATAGGCTACAGTGAGACGATTCGAGTGTTAGTGCTACTACATTAATCAAGTTTTTAGTTTTTACTAACATCCAAAGTCGAAAATAACTAATTCCAACTACTTGTTTAAATTCCAGAGGAATAATGTCAGGAAGTGTATTTGTACGCGCCTTTACTGATAACTTACAACGATCTTGCCTTCATATTCTTCATTAGTGACTATCCCCTCGAGGATTTGTGGATCTAACATACAATAAAGTAATGCCAATTATACATATCTGTGAAATTACATCGGTGTATAAATTACAGGAGAAAATACAAAATATTGGAAATGTTTTAACTTTGTTCTTTGTAAATTTGAATCAGTCGATTGGATCCCTTCCATATGACCAGAAAAATACCACATGAGAGTAATCGGACCTTCACCAACGAACAATCTACACTGACTACTCTACCTGGCCACCAAAGACCTGTAAAAATATTATATTTATATTTTTAACGTCTGCAAAGTCACAAATAGTTTTTGAAAATTGAAATTTATAACGTTGATTTTACCATTCCATTCAACAGATAATATAGATTGTTCTCTAACTGTGGCTTTCGGATTATTTGGGTAATTTCTGATATATTTCTTAATAAACAGTTGGGTGTCTGGGTGTACCGCGGACCACATATGACCCGCAAACGAACGACTAATACTAACCAAGCGAATGTTTTTACGTTGACAGTAGGCCGCATAACCATCATCGAAGAAAATTAAGTACCTGCAAATTGCAAATAAATAAAATTGTCACAACCAGTTCATACAAAGTATTAAAATTAAGAGAATAAGAATTGCCTTTGTTTATTAATGTGCTTCGGAGGTTCGGCGACGATTCCAGCAAAAAAATCATTTGAGTCCCTGGTTCGAGCGATAACGCGCCACCCTACTGGGACCGGGGTCTGGTTATCCCATGGTATCGGATCAAAATAAGCAATATGATTGGTATTTACAACCCTGTTCCTTTTTGAGTGACTGCCTTCATCGAATTTCAGTCTCACAAGTTCCTGGAAACAAAGGTAAATTTTTGTGTAGTAAAATTGAATAGTAAGCTCAAGATCAAGGTAAATATTTAAATTGCATTATGGATAACGAGAGCAAAATGTATACATTTCTCGACAGTAATTATACAATAATATACAGTAAATAGAATCCTATTTTAAAGCGTTTAGAACGTAGATAAAAAATTGCATATCTGGAGAGTAAAAATAAAATGATTAGAATTTTTTTATGTTACTCACCTTACCGAGGTGATTATACATTTCTTCAATCTGTGCTTCCTTCCACGGATCCTTTAAACTGCGATGTAGACCATATACTTTGTCAAATACTTTAAATGGGGGTAATTTCCAGGATACAGTAGTTTTAACGGGTTCGCTTCCCTTCGTTTTGCAAGGGCGAGTAGGACCATTGCAAGGCTGCAAGGTAATATTTTCCATAATTAACAAACTTTTTAAAAGTACTTCCTCATTTAAAAGTCAATTGAAACGTGCCAAATTAACAAGGGAAAAATACTAAGTGAATAAGCGATTTATGAATTAATTAATTTTAAAACTATAATCACAATCTCAAATCTAAAGAGAAAACATTTATTAAGTCGCTGTTGCACAATTGCAAATTGCAATTGTACACACGTTAAAGCTCGCAATAGTCAGTCATCAGGACAAAACAATGTTTTCTTCATTAACAATGCACTGAGATTTAAGACTGTACCTGGATCTCCTCATCATCAATTTCCAAGATCTCAATTTCATCACAGCTTTTTTCTGTCTTCAATTCGCCCTTCATTTTGCTGAACTGTCTCCAATTCACTATAAAATACTGCCAACAGTTGACTACACTATTTATTATCTTAGCACCCAGTGCGTGGACTTGCTTAAAACTAAATTTGAAATTATTTAAAGCTATCAACTAATTCATTTTAATCAAGTATTGGCTTCACAATTTACGAAACGACGTATTTAACTCATGACAGTCTTAAGTATATCAATACGTGTTTCGTATTTGCATATAAGTTGCCAGCACATTTAACTAGCGACTAGTTAGTCAACTGACACAAAGAAATCCGTAAAACTTGCACTATTTGTAGCCCAAAACTTGGTTTTACTGGTGACTGGTGACGCTATGAAACGTACTACTGACAACTGACATTAATTGGCTATAAGAATATTTAAGACTTTGACACTTTTCTTAATAAGAAGGTTCGTATGGTAAGCTATGGCGATGGCGATGGCTCGTCGTCAAATTCAAAACAAAACTTCCGAAAAGCACAACACCTATTGTCATATTTTTATAAACAGAAGGTATTCCCATCCATTGAGTGGCCTTACCCTTAAGTCCTGCATTGGTGCAGGGGACTTACTATCAGCCAATGCCAGTGTTTCAACTTATATTTAAAATTCATATCCGAGTAACCCCAGTGCCGTAGGTTCAGTAAAGGTTTCACAGTACTTAATTACGTGGCAGAATGTTAAATATCCTTAGGGTGTAGGGTACCTTCTTAAAGCAGGCAGTGTATACCTGGACCAATGCGAAGCTTAAGGGTAGGGTCACTAAACATTCAGTACTCTTGACTCGACACGTCGAAACTTGACAGTGGCTCGAAAAGAGATGTGTGTGGAACAACATATCAGAACAAATCAGTTAGCCACTTTTGCACCATGACTGACAAATACACTGCACTTGTAATACTCAAAGAACCACACGAGTGAAGAGTGAAGAGGCAAATGGGAAGCAAATAACTTAAATTCGTAACTACAACTACTTAAAATACCGCTTGCACTTTTATTCAGCAGTCCAGCACTAGCTGTATTGGTGGCGTACATAAAAAGTGGCACCTTATTTTCAAAATTCGGTCCACCTACCCTTAAATTAATACGTGTAAAGATCTTCCACTTGTTCAAAGATTGCATGGATCCGAAATCCGAAGCCGTTTTTCGGTACAGTCTCAGCCCGCCCTGCCGCCCTCAGCAACCAGGACCAGACCAGGACCAGGACTGTACCAGAGCATTTGAAATTCCCTCCTTTGCACCAGGCAGTTGTGCCAGGAATGAGTACCGTACACCAGTAACATTACCGGTCGCACGTGAAATTTAAATGGCCCCGGCAACACTAAACACATTTGTTTATTTTTATTTTTGTCTTGTACAAAAACTACAACAAGTTGGAGGGATAAGCAATTAAAAAATGTAAATAGCGTTATCTAGACGGAACAGTGATTAATTATTTCATCATTTCCTTTTATGCACATACCGCAACAAAAACAATTTCGTGAAACTATTGCAGTCAAAATTCTATAGATTTCAAAAACAAACGTTTTCTAAAACCAACGAATGAAATAAAAGATAAAAAATGTATTTAAGGATCTGATATACTATTTTTTGGCGAACTCGAGAAAATTTTACCAAATCCATTGTACATAATTTGTTTTACAAAAACGTCGCAATTTATAGCAACAGGAGCTGCAGTCAACTTTAAGTACTTACATCTCATCATAATTTTAAAAGTACGAGCTGGTACATTGAACTGGGGAAAAACACTGGTATGTCTTATTGGGACATTTAAATGGTGTGAGTGACTTGACTTGCACGAGTTCTTGATTTGTCTTACAGATTCAGTGCACTGGCACTATAGGACCCCGCCACATCTGCCAAGGAACGCAATTTGGATATCTTTATCGAAATCTCGATCGAGATTCAATTATTTCAATATTCAGTAATAATTCATTATTATGAAAGATGAAGAATTGAATTGAATTATAATTCAATTCAATTCTTCATCTTTCAATTTCAGCAGATTTTAAATAATCAGTGACTTTAAATATAATTAGCTAATTCTAATTGTGTATTTCTTAAGGCTGCCTCTGCACTCATTGTGAGATTCAATGATTTAAAGCAGAACGAGTATAGAGCAAGTTATAAGGACACATGTAAACGGGAAAATGGAATAGACTAATTAAAAATAAAGTTATACCTTCTGCTTGGCCATTGGCCATAGGCCAGTAATGTGTACAAGTTTTTTCTCTCATGAGGCATCATACAACTTTTGTTTTTAACAATTTCTCTCACAAAAGCGAACAAAGATAACTCGGTAAAATTGTACGCATGGTTCAAAGGAAGTAGGAATTAATATGAAAATAAAGAAGCAGATCCTGATTTCCATCATGGCGCGTCAACAAAACCTATGGAAATGATCACACCCGAATTTCAAAAAATATTTTATTTAGATATTGACAGAACAATAAAAAAATCTAATCAAAGGAAAGTCTATCGTTTTGCTGAATTTGTAGTTGTCCGTCATCTCTTTATGTAAGTAACATACACAAAAAGTATGAAAAAACTTCAATACATCTCACAGTGCCCCAGGTGCACTTTACTGTGTTTCCTTTTCCTGTAATAGTACACCTCGTGTACTATCCGAATTTTGACATCTCAGACCCGTTTACTATTACAGGCCCATGCACTATTACAGACCCGTGTACTGCCATATAATAGTGTGTTAAATAGACCCATGGATGCCCTGCCATATAAGTATAGAATATTTAATGCATGTAATACATGTGTATTGATTGATTTGCTTAAGTATGTACTTACGGATTACGTATGTACTTTAAATTAATGATATGAAATGAAATATGTAGTGCCTATGTAATAAACCTGTTTACATTTTTTTCTAAAAGTGTCCTACCTACCTCAGTGTTATTGCAATGTGCTACACTTTCTATTTCTATATTAACATGCGTATGGCAATGATTGTACATATTCAGTTGTTCAGTCCATGCTGTGCAAGGTTAACATAAGGCAAAAAAGATAACAGGCTTTGCAGTCATTAAATTCATGAATCAATAATCAATTTGCAATGTAATGATAATCATATGTTTTATATAATCGTAATACCTTTAATGTGGCAACACAAACGGTTGCAACTTTCATTAAACAATTTCGAAAGTTTGACAAACAAAACAGCAATTATTAGATACAGATACAACTAGATTAAGCATTTACTACATACTTTACTTACTTACGTAGAAATGCGAGAAACGCATATTACGATTTTTTAAGTACATGTTTGTTAGCCCATTCCTTCACCGTTCCTTCGATAGCTCAGTTGGTAGAGCGGTGGACTGTAGTAAATAAAGATCCTTAACAGGCATCCATAGGTCACTGGTTCAAATCCGGTTCGAAGGATACATTTTTGATATTTTTTCCTTTATTTTTTTAGTTTTTCATCGTCATGATTAATTTTTCAAGCGACCAATGAATGACTGTTTCCACTTTTACTTTTTTTTTTGAAAATGTACTTATGAATCGTCCACGAATGATGTCACTGGTAGGGTTGGCGGGCCATGCCATGTTAAAGATAGCCATTTATGCAATGGTTAAGCTCATAACAGGGGGATCGTAAGGTTCTAAAAAGGAGGATTTTTTGATGACATCATTTATGGACAACCCCATATGCTTTTATACTACAAATACTTTATTACACTACAGGTATGCATTCATTTGTAAATGTAATTATTTTTATTCTCATACGCTATTAAGCTGGCTTGACAATCATACATGCTTTATTTCGATAAATGCCGTAAAGGTAATATATAGGTTTATTTGCGGATAAATTGCAGATTTGAATAACAAGTGAAACCGAACTGCGATAGTTGTTAAAATGCGTATAATTTAGTACAAATTATCATTAATTTATGTTCCAGTAAATAGGCAGCGCTAGGCGTCAGGACATAAAAAAAGGATAGTTTTACTACTATTTTTAATATAATACATGCTGCTGCTACTCGCTTCGGACAAGTACAACATCGTAGGCTCCAAAAACTTTGTCTTCCTTTTGCATTACAGCTACTTATACTACATTGTTTGTTTCAAAGCAAGCAAATCTTTTAAAGATTGTTGAAGGATTTCAACTTCGTCTTCTCTGTTGGCCAGTCTGAAAGAGAAACAAATAATTTCGTACAACAAACCCATTCCGTTGCAAGGCATACAAAATGAATGTAATTGATACTGTAATTTAAATAAAGGACTAATAATATACATCAAAATATTTCTAGTGATAAGTAACCAACACATTTTCACATACTTGGCTTGCTGAATAAATCCTTGTAAGTTAATTATTTGTTGTTCAATGGGATCATCCACCATAGGCATATTTTTGACTTCCCCAACCCACCCAGCGCTTTTTACAACTTGAGCTATCACAGGCTTCTTGAGTAGTTGCTGTCCGTGCAGTGACTTGGACTTCAATTCGTTTAGGTAATTTTCACCAGGAATCAATGGTAAATTCACGAGCAAGGCCCTAATACTCATCACAGTACTTGACCTAATCCTCTGGCGCAGCATTGTGTCACTACTGTTAATCGCTTGACCCACGAAGATGGATTTACTGAGGAAGTCAACTTTCTCTGTTAATTTTATTATATCACCACGAAGACTATTAGCTTGTGAGACAGAGTAGAGGGATTCTCCGGAGTTTAAGCTGTCAACAACTTTGACTAGTTCTGGTATACTTCGCTCTGCTTGGTGTAGGATTTCTTTCAAATTATTGTGTTCCAAAATTAATTTTTGCCCAGATTCTTGAACTTCATAATTAGCTTTCCTATTCGCCATGATCTGAAAAAAAAATTAAATTTAGTAGGTTAAAAAAATTAAATTAGTTTAACAGGCGGATCCTAATCCTAATGCTGGGCTTATTATTATGAGAGTCATAGTATGAAATTCAAAAAAGGGTTTTCACGGAGACTGGAGTTTGATTTTGAATTTATGCTTTAGATTTGGATTTAAGTACATTTCACGAAATCCCGAGATCATTTATTATTTTGTAAATGTAACTTTTTAATATCTTTACTGTCAAACCCACAAAGAATAATTGTGTTCCTGTTTTATTCTTCTGAATTCACTGCTGTACTTATTTCTACCTACATAATTTAGTAACCGTTTCCAGTTGTGAGCGTACATAGACATATCGTCTGTGAAGAACCAAAATGACCCATATCCAATTTACGCTAGAATCAAAATGAGCTATGTCATAAAAACAAAATGAGATATATGCGTAAAATGTTAATGACGAGTGGTTTGAAAGGGGGAAAATGTTCTATTTACATGTTTTTTGAAAAGTGTAAAATGTTCTATTTACATGTTTTTGAAAAGTGAAAAATTTTCTACTTACAAGTTTTTGAAAAGTTCTATTTACACATTTTTAAAAGTGTAAAATGTTGTATTTAAATGCTTACAAGACATGTTTCAATATTTTTGTAGATAGTGGACATTGTTTTTAGCTACAAATGGAAATGGGTCATCTTGGTTCTTCACAGACGATATGATACATCATTTTGAAGCTTGTGAAAAATATAAATATACGTAGGTAATTCCTTCAAACTTGAATTCTTCGTAAGAAGTCTCGCTCACCTTAAAACAGTACGAGCAGACACGAAATGTAATTTCTTCCCTTTTGATGCCAGACAGCGCTTCCAAATTGCGCTGGGATTTAGTGCTACTTGTGATTGTACTAGAAGACTTTCCAAGGGATTTAGTTAATAACTTAGCTTCACTCAGACTAATGAATTCTGAACAATCGTCACACAGCACGGAGCCACATGAGCGACAATGATGCTTTCTTTTTAATAGAACATTAAAAGCTTCCGTGCAATCTGGACAGCGGTTCACAGACTTTTCATCCATCCAGTTCACAATTGACTGCTCGTGAGCTAAACAAGACGCTTTTGTCATTTATTTTGTACATATGTATGTATATATAGTACTAAACTTAGAAATTACAATTTACAATCCACAAAATGAGGCATCATAGAATTCATGCATTACAAAGAAATACTACATTAATATTTCAATTACTTTTACGCTTAGATGGGTCATCCGGAACTCCATCACAAAGTTTGAGGAGTCTTATAAGAAGTTTGTTTCCCTCAGAAGCATATCTTTCAATTTTTACATATCTGTACTTTTTAAAATCATCCAAGGTAGATCTTATAGTTCCTAGCTGCTGGGGTTCAAATATATAAGTAGTGGGTAATGCAGTAGCACTAGACGACGACGATGACGACTGAAGAAATGGATTTGTTGTTATAGACTGTTGAATATCAATTTTTGTCAATTTCTGCTTCGCCTTCCCCAACAGAGCTATAATAATAGGCAAGAATTCAAGAATTGAAAAATTTACCTTAAAGTTTTTTAAGATTCGTAGACATGTAACATGAGTATGATTTTCACGGGTGCTATTTATTCTATTTTTAAGTCACCAAAATACGAAAAAACCAATCTCACCAATGTTCGCAAAAAATTGATTTAGATTTATAAGCCAACTTTTAAATGTTAGTCATAATGGCCTACTTACACTTACACTCCAAAAGCCTGACCTGTCAACTTTGTTTTAGGCATCTTTACAACGATAAACGAATAATGACATCAAAAAACTAATATAATACCATACCTAATAAAAATATTTCCAGCCAAACCGCATTGGTCTAAGCTGTAAGCCCATACATTAAACCAAAAACATAATAATACGGATATAAAAGTCAAAACTTATATATCAAGACTTACCTTTGATGCTGCTACTTTGAACATGACCATTTTCGTAATGCTTAAGTAACTCTTCTACACCAGCAAAAGTTGCATGACATTCAGCACAAATAAACCCTTCCCTAATTATCCCTGATTCCTTATCGCCCATAGTTTGCTTTTCTATTTTTAATAATTTATTAAAAATTCTGAAGGTACCTTACAACCTACCAAGTATGGAGTACAAAATAAGTTCTAATACCAGCATTCAATCACAATACCATCCTTCCTCTTGTAACTGTACAAACGCTAACTACAAACTACGATCAACAACAATAAAAAAATCGAAACTATTAAAAATGTCGAACAGCCAGCCAGACCAGACAACTTCCTAGACCCTAAGTGCTAACTAGTAAGTATTTAGTACCATATTCTAAACTGAGCTTTAAAACGATGGTAATCGAATTAACTCACTTAAGGCGAGCATATATATACTATAACTTAACCACTGACGTGAAAATAGGAGCTATAGATAACGATTGCATTTCCGATTACTGCGATTAAAATGACAGTTCACAGACCACTTTCCACATTTAAAATATTTTAGCTACGAGCTACAATACACCCCAATTTCTCTCTTTTTTTTTGACTTGATTAATTTGAAACTACCGCCGCTGGGAAATGCAACTCTATGAGTGTCTCTTTGATGTACCACACTGGAATAAATAAATCGATTTTTGGTCTACATTTTTACTTGATGAAAAACTAAATAAAATATACAAATTTTCATGAATTTTTCAAGTTTGAACGACGGCGAAATAGTAAAACGCCCGAATGAAGAAGCCGCAGCAATTAACTATGTACATATTACTTACTTACTCGTCGCTTGTTCTTGCATTCGGACATGCTATAAATAAGAACCCTGAACCACCTAATAAACCGCATTCTTAATTCTTAAATTATTTATGGCAGCGTAGAATATGAGAAATAAATAAAACATTCCAGTCAAACCAATACATTAAAAATTCGTTAAACAAATTTTATTTTGGACATGTAACAATATAGTTTCTAGCAGGATCTGGTTCTAGTGTGTAATAATAGTTCAAATCATTTTATTTTAATAAATTATCTTGATGCTGCATAGTTGATAGTATTTGATAAATTTCTGAATATACAAACTTTCGAAGAAGGCACAGAGTAGTGGAATGTTGTGAATTTGAACGAATTCAAAATTTTAGTCCTTTTAATCGTAGATCACGACGAGCCTCTTCAATCTGCCCTTGCAATTCCTTGGCAGCTTCTGGACAATCATTAAAAGTTACCGTTCTGTAGAGTACTGTCGTGGCCGAGTATATCTGCAACGTGTAATATGCACATCAAATTAAGTGAGTTTTTAAGATTCAAGTCAGAATTAACTGAAGATGAGTTATTTAATTTTATTTAATGAGTTTAAGTAGCTTATTTAATTCTTAGTTAATAGTTCTTACCCCAAATAAAATTATCAAATGCAGAGGTAATGGAAGCACCACATAGGTGGACACGAATCCGTCCCCAGCAAATTTAACCAACACCAACCATACTGATATGATAACTGAGACCGCAGTTAAAACTTCTGTGAGCTTTGTCATGTCTGAATTCTGGATTAAAGATTTCTGAAATGGAATGTCAAATGCCACACACTTCACTTCTACAACGTGACAGACCAAAAGTAAGATATGAGAGTTTGCTTTTTAGCTCCTGGAAGATAAAAACACCAGCAATTTCAAAAGCTCTTATTTTTCGTCAACTGAAAGGATGTTGATATTTCCACATGAATTACTTCAAAAGATAAATGCAATGATAATAAAGGACTGGATTTCAATCAACTAAATTCCAGACGTCGTTTCAAAACATATTTCCAGCAAGAGCTTTGCACTTAAGTCTCTGAGGGGGTTGGACAGTAAATAACGCCACCTAAATTTCCCAAATTTTTGAACTCACCCACCCACCTTGTCATCCTCTTAAGTATTGCGTAAATAGCTATCTAGAGTAGTGTCATATTTTTTCAAAGTGACCAACCCTCAACTTGGATGGCGTCATTTCGGCGCGGCCCCTGTCGGTCTGTAATACAGTAGATTAATATTCAAATCTTCTCGAGTTCAAAAATTGCACTCCCGGGGTTTCGTCAGAGCAACACATCTGCACGTGAATAGATGACGTTGCTTGGCTCTTAGTCTGCTACGTGGCTCCACTCAAACTTTTATTTCCATCTGGACAATTGTAATAAACTAGAGATGCATTGAATGAGGCCTCCCCAATAATTTAAAGAAATTAATTGTATGATACGTTATGTCATGCATACAGTTATCAGCTGACATACTTACTTACTATTTAGCATATTATACACCCGAAATATAAGATGAACATTTTTGTTCTAGGAAATATTTCGTATGTACTAGTATACTATGTATAATGCAGATGCATTTTAATTTAAAACGACGCATGTGAGGCGTCGGTTTCATACAGGGGTTTTTAGTTTGATCCCTGATTTGTGGTAATATGGATATTTAAATCGGTGAAAATTCTACACGAATGCTAAAATCTCAGAGGGTAGCTCATTCAAATATATAACACATTCTTTGCACATTATGTATTATTTTCTATTTTTGATCCATTGAATTCAATTTGAGATAGATATCGTAATATCGTCTGTGAAGAACCAAAATTACCCATATCCATTTGTAGCTAAAAACAATATCCACTATCTACAAAAATATT
>JAQFZE010003745.1:0-12122 GCA_034695245.1 Dicyrtomina saundersi
CCCCCCCGCTATGAGAGACCTTTTTAACATTGCGAAGATAGGAGCGGCCATTTTAAAACGTGGCCGCTTAACATTATTAGTCCCCCTATGACAAAATCTTAGATCCGCCACTGAAAGTCAGTGTTCAAGATCCTCTGTATTCATCTCAACGTCAAACCTAAAGCAAACACCCACTGAGCCATCAAACAAGACACACGCACGACTCGGAGATGTGTTCCAGCGCTACTTATATGGCTTCACCGCACTATCAAAGAAAAGAGCCTGACGTACAACTCGTGCTATTTAATTCGCACACCCAACTACCAGCCACTTGCACCCGCCTATTTTATTCATGCTCTTCAGCGGTCTCATTAAGATATGCACGTACACTATGTTGGCTGGCCAACCAGAAAAAAAACTATAAAAATATAATCCTAAACAGATTGAGGAGCTCATGACAAAAACGTTTCCGACCTTTTTCAGCTTTCATGAGGTTTCTGATATTTTATGGGTGCGGATGGATAGAGACTGAAGCAAAGCTACGAAATATGATCCAAGTGAAGTGGGTGAAAAAAAATTACAGACATACAAAATCTCATTTAAGTGTTAGTCGTGTCCTGTTCCTTCCGTTGGTAGATTGACGAGGCACGAATCAAGGTGAGAGAGAAAGTTGTAGCTGTCGGTCGCCTTCCTCCGCATGAACCTCTGTTATGCCTATGGCTTTATGTGCCATCAACACTGCCGTACGTCAGCCTAAAAATAGGACACTAAAGTTTTATCTCATTCAAGACCCACAGTGGCAACATTGCGCGCAAAGCACAGGTATTTTAATTGTGTAGCTGGAGAACGTAGCATGTGAAAGAAGAAAGACAAGATTCAAACTTAATTGCATCGTAAGGTTGTGATTGGTGGCTGGCGTTGTAGCTCAGTACACACAGTTTTACATCCAGGACTGTGTATCTCCCTTCCCCTCTTTTTCCTATGCTTGATAACTGTACAGTGTAGGATATAACAGAAACAGATATGACTTGGCTGGTGAAAGTTACGACTGTAATTTATCTTGTGATAGCGCTGATGGTTATGAGCTTCAATGGCTGGATGTGTCATCACATCTGCTCACCACGCATAAAATGCCCAATGTGGCCAAATGACTTTATCCGAACGCTTCAGCTTCCATCGTTTTATTTCATCTCAACCAAATGTTCTGCCCTTTCTCTCCTCTTCATCAAACTATTTGCCAGTATCCCAGCCTCAAATCAAAAGGCAATCTTAGGGACGAGACAAAGACATTAAATTTTCACGCTACATTCTAATATCTGATGTTGTTTTTCACGCATGGAGTGCCTCCTGAAGTATCAAATTTAAATGCCTACGTCAGCAGCAGCCGCACAGGTAAACAAATAAAACTTGAAGTGAATAGTGGTGTGCAAATACTCGAGTTGGAGCTCGACTCTCAATTCAAGAATCATAAAAATTCGTTCGAGTGAATTACAGTGACGTATAATAGTTAAAAATTACGTTCAGTTTACATACAATTAAATAAAGAAGGAAACGCGTAGAATTATCTCCTTTTAGATGAACTATACCTATACCTAAGAATATTTGGAAGTGGAAATGTAACATAATCTTTTAAAATTTATCGAAAACGAATGACACCACAGGGATTGTTCCTGTCCAAAGATTTTCGATTGTTATAGAGAAAAGAAGAGATGCGCATTAAGTTCCACGAGCGCCGTTCCTTTTAGCACTTTATCAACTTCATTGACTAGACACATCGCCCCCTCGAGACGCAATTCTTCTTTGTTTTAATCTGAGCTGAATTTTTTTATTGTTCATCTGTAGATGTCCAACTCTTGCTGCTGTTCAAACAAACGTAATGTGTACCTTACACACACCAAACGAAACTACATCTTAGACGTCCGCAGTCTATAATAGAGAAAGTACTGTGTTATAAGGGACTATTGAATTATGTGAGCGTAACGTTTAATCCCAGATGTGACTCGGAGTATAATTTCCGTACCTACGCTCAAGTTTTGTGAATGAGTATGCATGAGATGTGGTCGCAAATTGTAATGAGGATTGACGATGTGGATGGAATAAACGTAGCTTCGTATTTGACTATAGAGTCTAGGCTCTGATAAAAAGATGGCGAAGTTGGAGTGAATAAGGAATAAAGATGTGAATGAATTTAAATATTGAGTTCAAAATGGAAAATAATAGAAGTGAAGGCACTTGTGTGTGTGTGTGTGTGTGTCTGTGAGGACAACAGCGAAATGAGCTTCAATGTACTTTTGGGTTGAGTCTCACGTATCTTGTGCCTTGTGTGTTTAATTAAAGAGGGAGACTACGTTTCATTTATTACTTGGAACTATTATTCTGAACGTAAATGGATGCGAGTACTGTTCTGAATGTACATACTCAAGACAAGAAAGATAGCAAATCTTCTGCGAGTTCTTTCTACGTACATCAAATATACTATACCAGATATTGGCTGTACTACAGACATCAGGAAACACTACCTGACTGAGCGAGTCACATAACTCCATCTCCTATTCCCATTTCAACTCCTGTTTTCAAGCGTTATGTCCTATTTTGCCAACAACAAAGAGGAAATATCTTAAACAGATGCAAAGAACAAAACTAGTTGGTCCTGCGACCGGGTCTCTTTACACTTCGATTAAACTTACCTTAGGGAGGTTTTCTAATAATCATCAATTTCACTTACAAAAGTTTGAAATATTCTTCTTGAAAATTTGTAAAATTATCAACGTATGTAACAGTAATAAAAGAAATGGATAAAAGTTTGTGCAACTTTTGACTTTCGTTTTTTCTTCCTTTCTTTTAAATTGAAAATGATGTTCAGGCGAAAAAGTTTAAACGAATGCTTCAACTTTTTGTAATTTACAGAAAGCACTTTTAAAACTTACGTAATTATTTTTCAGCAAACGAGATGAAGAAACTCTTAATAGTAGAACTTTTTCTATATTTCGGGGAATCTTCTGATGGGACTTGAATATTTTTGTTTTTTTAAGTGTTATGAATATTAGTTTGTTTACTAATCCCCCCCCTCTCTCTCTTACCAAGCAAATTTTGACGCAGTTTAATACTAATTTATCGTTACAAGTTTGGAACATACGAGCACGAGTTATATGTTGCGTAATGAAATTTTATTCACTCACTTAATCGACTAGTCTTTGGCCTCCCACATCTGCTCAATGCTCATCCATCAACGGATTTATTTTCGATAATAATTTTCGGACGAATGAAGACGATGAAAAAAACTCAAGTGAAAGAAACTCATGGAGAAAACTTGGAAAAGCGTAGCAGTAATTTAACTTATAGACGGCTGATCACATGACACTGGCTCCACTGTAACTGCTACTGTATCAATGCAGAAACTTTGGAACTGTATTCCCTGGAACACAATACTCGTACTTGATACATTTTATGCCTCATTCTTCTCCTGTCCAAATTTTTCTATACAATAGCTGTACAAAATGAAAGTAGGCAGAAACGAGGCTGATTCAAGTTCCGTGTGGCGTGTTTGCAGTGTCTGCTTCGCCTTATTCAAACTGAACTAACCTACAACTAACTGTAAACTGTGTAGTTTTCTAGTTGCACTTATTAGATTTTATTTTACTGTTGCTAAAGTTACAACCGAGCAGGAATTCAGTTCCTAATGAGTGAGGTGGAAAGCGGTGGAGTGCGGTGACGGCAATGAATAGATGACAAAATAGTGACGTAAAGCGTTGCTTGGAATTGACACGCAAACCTTTCAAAATGACATAGTCCAGGAGGAATGGAATTAAATTAAGTGGTGTACCAACCTAATGTATCAATATCGCTTCCAAATTTAACAAAATTTTCTCTGACAAATATATGGATTTGATTTGGAAAAAATTTATTGTGGCTACGGTTTGAGATTTTTTTTAAGCTAAAAAAAAGTTGAAGTGAGTTTAGGCTCTTTGAATAATTTAAGTTGGTTGGTTGCGGGTGAATCAGTGAAGTGACAGACAAAGATACTATGAAATTTATCACAAATGCATTGAAGGCTCATTAAACTAAACACTACTTCAATATTTTACTAACAACGGCTGATCGTTATAGAAAACGTTTTATTTAATTGTACTTTCACTACTTTTTCCCATGCAGATTCATCACAACCAAAAACCATGCTTAAGTCAAGGCTATACGGCTAATTTCCCTCTAATGGTTGTTGTGGTTCAATGAACATAATAAATGCAAAACATATGTGAAAAATTCATAGAAATTGATTAGTTGTTGGTTGGTGGTTAACGATGAGAAAGAATGTCAAGAGTACCTTGATGACAGTTTGCTTAATACAATTTGCTCCGGAGGAAGCAAGGTTTAGAAATGTGGAAACCCTGATAAAACATGAATAGTGGATGATTTATGATATAATAAGAGAGAAAGGATCCAGGAACTACGGAAAGTATGAAGAGAGGTTGAGAAATATAACTCAGCTGGTTGTTGTCGAGTCCTTTAAAAATCTCATTTCATTTTCAGTACTATTTGAGAAGTGTTGTACCTATGGCTACTGAGGGGAATATCAAGCTATTATGTTCGTTAACGTGTTTATATGACCTAACGCCAAGGTCAAGGTCAGGGTCCTGAAAATAAGTCAAAGTAAAAAAAATGAAACTTTTAAAACACATATTTTTTATTGCCACTTAGAAAAATTTCTTGTCAACATTGTTAAAAAATATAGATATTTTATAATGATAAAGAAAGGAAATGCATTTTAATTACAGTGCCGCTCGCTCAAGTAAAAACACAATTTTTTCATTATAGGATAAAATACATTGTATCAGATTAGAAAATAAAAAAGGACTAAAAGGAAATGAATTTTAATTGCCGCTCACTCAAGAAAAAAAAACAAATTATTAGTATAGGATGAAGATAGATATTATTTAAGATCAGAAAATAATTTTAAAACTAATGACAGGCGGGATACTTAAAATAGTCATATTTAAACAAAGTCATTTACGATCAATCTCCATATGTATACTGGTGAAATTCTATGTTGAGGACATACGTCTACCTAATTTTTAAACTTATTACAATGGGGATCTCTATAATAGTAAAGTTTGTATGACGTCATTTATGGACGATCCCCACATGCATACAAGTAAAATCCTATGTTAAGTATTAATGACAGTTGGGGTCCCTGAAATGGTAAAAATTGTATGACGTCATTTATGGACGATCCCAGCATGCATACTAGTAAAATCCTATGTAAAGGATATGTGTCAACCCAATTTCTAAAAAAATGACAGTGGGGATCCCTAAAATGGTAAAATTTGTATGACATCATTTATGGACGATCCCTAAATGCAAACGAGTAAAATCTGATGTTAAGGATATGTGTCAACCTAATTTCTATCGCACGAGCAAAAGCCCAGGTCGTGTAAGAGTATGTAAAGCCACTGCCCTAATGTGATGAAATCCTACGCAGCAAGTTCTGATTTAAACTTGGAAAATAAAGAGGCGAAAATAGAAAATCATCGGAGCGCAAGCACGTGTGTGTATGTGACAAAGAACAGCAGGGAAATGCTTTTTAACGGATTTCTGGGTTGAGTCTTCTGTACTGTTTTATGTGTTTAATTAAAGATGGAGATTTCGGTTTTATTTATTATTCGAGACTATTATTCTGAACACAAATAGGTGCGGAAATTTTCATCGAAGTAAGTCCAGGCTGTACATGTACGTCGAGCAGAGTGGGATAGAACGTGACTGAGCCATAAATATTATTCCATGTCCCATTAAAATTGCAAGTCGTGTCCTTTTGCACTTTGTGCTATTGTTTGCGTATCTCTGCTTCTCCTCTGTGTATCTGTATGCATCTTCTTCTCTCTGTGTGTGTCTCTTTCTCAATGCATCTCGCAACAAAACGCTACGGATTAAATTTCTGAAACTAATTTGTTTCATGGAGACGAAGCTCTTTTGTTCTGGTCTTTTGTCGTCATTACTCAGTTACTGCATCAGTGGAACTTTTCCATACGCTTCACATTTATGGCACATACTTCGCATAAATCCGTCTATCCACCTTCCGTTTCGACGTTTGTCTTCCAATTCGTCCCCGAGTATTATGTCGCTCATCGTTTTCCCTTTTGAATTACTTCCCTCGCAAATTCTACTGTCAACTATTTAGGCAACCTTCTTTAAAATATAATGCAAACAGGAAGAAACTTCACTGGCACCAACTGAAACCGGTAAAATATTAAGTTCGAATATATTCAGTAATTAATTATAATATTAATCTATAATAGGTAACAGTACTTTGTATTTAAATGGTATCTGCATCTTGTTAGCATTTGACTGTTTCACGGGGTGAATAATTGAGGGGCCATGCCTTTGGTTACAATGCATTTATTTGCACAGCTTCTCAAGTACATGGATGAGAGATAAAGCGTTGTCAAAATTAATGGGGACGATAAAATAGTCGTTGGATAGGAAATTGAGAAAAAAAGAAGCAACAAATCCATCTCATTCCTCATTTCCGCTCAAAAATACAACCCAAAAAAAGTCTGACAATGAAAGTCAAAGTGTAACTTCCCTCCCTTCCTTTGTTTGCCCTGTACCACACTTAAACATTAAGTGAAACGTAAGAGCAAAAATGTGAGTCTTATCGTTAGTTAAAGGCCGGAAAAATTGAGAGACGACAAAGCCATTAAAGCCACTTACTTTCTCCAACTCTTCTTTTATTGAATGTAGGAGATAAAAGTAAATATCTCAATTTGATAGCTTAATGCGTAGTTGGCGGAAGCTTTCAGGTAAATTTTGCCTGCGAGTTTTCTCATTCTTTCACCGAGTCAATTGGCCTTTTGATCTTCTTACACTCATTTCCTTCCCCACCTCATTTTTTGCTCTTTACTTTTTAAATTTCAAAAATTGATTTATATACGTTTGTAGTTGTTAAAATTCAAATTTAAAATAAGGCATTAATGCGCCTTTCAACTTTCTCATTCATTTGTGTTTTTTATATGGTGTGAAGTAAATTCCAGGCCGTGGCCGTGCATTCATTGTCTGAACTTTGTTTCCTTCCCGATTGTGAAGCAGCGAAAACTTTTCCCATTTTGGTAGTTCCGATCACTTCCCCTTTAATTTCATCAAGTGTTTGTCATGGACGGAAGTTTATCTGGGAGAAAACTAGAATGGAGAAGCTCCTGAGACAAGTGGTCCTTTTTCTGTTACTCTCCAACTGTTCTGTATCGTGGATAGAAAAGCAAAAGTAGAAAGAAATGTGGCAGGTTTCACATATTTGGATTTAAAAATATTTTTAGTTCGGTGCTTTTCCCTTCCCTCAAAAGTCGCAGTTGTTTCGTTTCTCTCGGCACTGAAATAAGCTTAACGTACCCAAAAAAAACTATTTTCGTGTTTGTGAACTACAGAAGCGAACCCGCTTGGCCGCTCGAGTTCCTTATCTTCTTTTACTTCTGTCCGTCCGAGCCACATTCCATGGTTATGTAAACTTTAAAGAGTAAATATCCAGAAAGTATTCAAGCCCTAGCAGTGCTCAGCTGTCTAAATGTACGTCTATTTACGGGAGGTGAGGGGAGGAAGCAATATATAATGCAAAACCGCACTAATAGAAAGGTGTTTAACATTGATGTGAAGCATAACAGGAAATTGTTTCCTTTACTTGTTTTGTTACCAGTGAGACACAAGGCAGAGAAGAGTTCAGTTCGTTGAAATGACACAAACCGCTGTAGTGTTGCTCAAGTGAATTCCAAACACGGAAATAGAACCTCACTGCGTGAGTGTAGCACAGAAGAGAGGCTTGATGTTGTTACATTCCTCTTGTTTCTTTGTCCATGGGGAGAGGAGAACAAATTGAGATGCAAATAATTAATGAGTAGAAATACAAGGAGACAAGAAAAAGTGGGAGATGGTGGACGATGTTCTTTTAATTCCTATGTAAGATTCAGTTCCTCAGCTGAGTACGACTCTTAAAAATGTGCAAGTGCGTGGCTCACAAAATTTCTATTTCTGAGCTAAGCAACTACTCCTTAACTACATTTCCATACTGAGCTCGTTACAATGATACAGGTGCTTGTTTGAGCTGGTTCTAATTATTGTCGGCGAGATCACTGGGGAATTGTACTAGAAACTGAAGACTCTAAATCTACACCTACAGCTCTTGTGTCACAATTTCCAATTTGAAATTACAATCCCGCTAGAAATAAACAAGATTCGTTATTAGAACTTTATCTTTCGTTTACTTTACGTAATTATTCTAAACTTTATCCTCAGCTACGAAACTTGTGTACTTAATACACTTTTGAAGCTGTCAAATTCCCAGACCAACCAACCAATTCTTATTTAATATTCTGAGAGGTTGACGTTGATTTCAGATTTTTCTTGTGATCGGCATTAGTGTGTAGACTGTAAAAGAAAACATATTTTGTTCTCTCTTTCTCTCAGCAGTAGAGGGATTCTATGCACCCACCTAGTTTTCGTCTCAATTCTACATGCAAATTGTCCCGTTCCATCATTTCTACTGTGGTCCAGCTTGCGTAATGTGAGTTGGGGCAAATAACACTTTTGAGAGATTATGGGATATTGTCAACATCTGGACTTCAAGCTCAAAATGTTTCAGGCAAAGGTTGGACTTTTTGCCAGTGTAGAATTCAAGAGTCGATCCACCTTGGCTGAAATTCATCTTGACCCCATATTCGTTTTACAAAGCGCTGTTAAAGATAATCAGATATGAGGTGAAGTTCGAATCTCGTCTTTCTTCTTTTACATGCTACATTCTCCAACTACACAACTAAAAGTCCTGCCTTTCGTGCGCTATGTATCCAATGTAGGTCCAGCTTAAGAGAAACTTTAGTGTCATATTTTAAGTCTGACTTACGGCAGCCTTGATAGCACATAAATGTTCCAGTTATAACAGAGGTTTGAGCTGTAAAACAGAGGAGGGTGGCTTACAGCTACAAATTTATTTCTATCTTTGACGCTCTCCTCGTCCAACTACCAGCCGAAAGAACGGAACTCGCTTGACTTGTGTGGTTCGAAATAACTAGCATGGGTCGTAGTCAGATTCCTTTGTTGGCATAGAATGGCTGGTGCAGTTAGGCAATAACACAAGCAGCAAAGAAACAAGGCTGTGAGCCGTGTACATGGCTCCTTTGTTTAACTTTCTCATTGCAAAAAATAGTTTAAACTCTCGGCTATAGTTTCTGATTTTTTCAAAAAAAAGTAAAAATTTCCGAATTTCAAAAAATCCTGAAATAACTTTTTAGATAAACATGTTAAGATGCTGTGTGTCAAATATTATGAAATTCGAACAAAAATTATGGGTGCTAGAGCGCGGTGAAATTTTAAAAAAATCGATATTTTTGAATTTGCGCGCTTGATTGCGACCAAAAAACTGTTTTGGCGCATCAAGTTTTTACGTCACATAAGTACTTTAGGAATACCTGTCCAAAAAAAAAATATTTCATGAAATTCTGTGAGGTACTGTTAGGGGGTATTGCTCGTTAGTAATATTTTGGTCTCCTTTATACAGATTAGGGGTACGCTAGGCTTATTACTAAAAGGAGTTAGGAGTAAGTTAAGCTGTTCGCTAAAGACATAGAATATTTTAGGTTTGTGCCAACGACATGGAATATTCTAACGACTCAGTAATATCTCGGTCTTCTTGACGCAGGTTGATGGTACGCAAAGTTATCACTAAAAGGAGTTACGAATACTTTAGCAGGTTGCGAAAGACTTAGTAACTTCTTAATCCCCTTAGCATAGGTTGAGGGTGAGTAAAGTTGTTAATAATCAGGTGTTAGGCGAATAGCAGGGTTTACGCTAAACACATAGAAGAAATAGGTCGTTGCAAATAACTTAGAAGATTTCTGTCTCTCTCTGGTACAGGATAGTGAAGACTACAGAAGAGTATCTCATTACACTATTGTTGCATTCCAGAGTAATCATCAAAGGTTTGATTAATCTCAAGTTTACTTATTAGTATAAGTAGAGGTAGATACTTGGCACTATTGTAACTAACCCAAGTCAATGTATTTATTCGAAGTTAATTCATGATGATGTTTGTAACTTGTGTAATACATGTGTTTGAATAAAGAGATCTGGGGCGTAACACCAGCTCACTAGACTTAACCTGTGTTATTCGTGAAAATTATTGAGTTAACCCCTTCCCCTCGCCGCAAACACCCCCGCATATTTCCTAACCACGTGTTTGCCTAACCTAAGTTATTCCAATTGTTCTAAAAGCTGAAATATCAACGTGTTGCATATTAAAAAAAGTAAGTAGTATTTTTAACCTTTAATATTTCATATAACACGGTTCAACACACGGGAATTAGACCAGACGACAGAACTTTGGTTTCCCTCCCGAGAGCCACGTGCTCTGATGGACAGACGGAGTACGCCTCTCTCATGTTATGGCTCCAAATTAAATTCGCTAATTCTCAACCTCCTGTTCTTTTGAGTTGAGAAAGAGCAAGAGAAAACGACAGGAATGGAGCTTAATAAAGTATGGTGGAAGGATCCGCGTAGCAGAGCCATGTTGTTTCTGGATGAGAAACAGAGAAAAAAATGGTATATAAATTCACTGCTTCTTGGCGTAGCCACATTAAACGTCGTCCAGCCCATCCTTTCGTGATGAGCAAATTTATTGAATCATTTGAATCCCCTATCCATCCAAACAAATTAATTAGCCGCCCCTCCACTACTAATGGTCGGTCTCAGTTTATTTTTTCTCTCTTTTCGGTCATTAAACCAAATACTTATACCAACTCTCATCTTCTACTGCCCGACCATTTTCCAGTTTAAGGGTCCCCACAACTCAAATATCTTTTCTTAATTCTGCAGTTTCTGGGAACATGCTTCATGTTGATACTTGTGTGTCTCACTTTCCGGTTTCCTCTCCCAACTCGTTGGTAATATCGATAGGAGGTATACGACGTTAGTGTGATTAGGTTTCCCTTTTGAGCTCCAGTGGCTTTGTATGTAGCAAAGAAGGGTCTTCCTCCCTTTTCCGACACATAACCCAAAATGTAATGAGATTTTTGATCGATTCGACGAGTAGAAGCTGAGTCACGACTTCCCAGCTCTATTCATGCATTCTGTAGTTTACAGAGCCTTTCCCTCTTGTAATAGCATGAAGTATACTTTATTCATGTGATTATCGGGTATTTCATATTCCAAAACTCTCCTCCCACTAAAGCATCTCTTACTCAGCGACAACTCATCTACATTACCTCGATATACTTCCTCATCTTCAACCACCAGCCAACGAACCAACCATCAACCAACCAACCTTTTCCATGAATTTTTTACACATATTTTATTTCTATTCTGCTTGCTTCTTCACAACAACCTAGAAGTTGAAGCGGAACAGCAATGTAGTCTCACTGAAGTAACATCATGGTCAATAATCATCAGTACATATTTTATTTCTACTTCTAATTGGATGATTTTCCATTGATATTGATGCTGACAGAATGAGGCGTGAGCAAATTATTGCCAGAATATTATGAACCTACCACAACTAAAACCCAAATCCAATCTCGTCATTTAAAATCTTTACAAAGGGCGAAGTTTTTGTAAACATGAGATTTATGCCCTTTAATTGCAAAGTACTTTCTATAATTACCGTGGTTATATTATAATAAAATTTAGTCTGCAGTCTGCGGCGGGGTTAAAATTTATTCTGGTGTTTGGGCTTTGAGAATGTAGCCTCTTAGCCTGGCCTTAAGATAAATAAAAAAGGAAAATAAATTTGAAAACAAATCTACATGAATTTTTTCCTTAGAAAATATTTAAATTGCATACTTTGAATGGAAAAGGAGAGAGAAAGTGGAAGAGGTGACTGGTGAAGACAAGTCCAAATAGAGTTACATAATTTATTCACTGAAATTTGCCTTGAACTCGACGCGTGGTGAAGGGAAAGTGGGAAAGAGGAAGCTGAAACATCCCGTTATCGAGGCACGGACAGGGTGACAATGTCAATGAATGGAATTGTAGACTTGCAGTAGTGCCTAACCTAATCGCTTACTTTGACCACACTGGAGTTAAGCTCAATGCGCTTTAACCACGTTGGTCTCAAATTAAAGGTGCGTTGAGGCTTCAAGATAAATCAATTTTCGGCAAAATCTCGTTCATTGTAA
>JAQFZE010003746.1:0-12119 GCA_034695245.1 Dicyrtomina saundersi
TCAGATTTAAAAGGCAGACTCCCCCAGTAATGTATACTATCTTATATGATGAACTTTGAAATAAATTAACCAGTCCCGTGGGCGCCAGCCCAAATGGGACTTATTATTTAATAAAAAAAAATATTGGGGATTGGGAGGATTCGATTACCTAATACGGTGACATTTGAATGACGCCATTTGTAGACAATCCCTTACCATCCAAGGCACACATACATTTTTACATGGCATGGCGTTAAAAAATAGCTGAAATAAAACATTTGAGTTGTTCTATTTAATATCATTGGGGAATTTCGACGTTGTATTTAAACAAGTAACACTTTCGCGATCGTCCATCAATAACGTCACCGGTCGGGTCAAGGGGTCTGCTTGGAGACTAGCAACATTATATGTTAATGACGTCTGTTTATGAGCAGGTTGCACCTATGAGAGGGGAACGCTTAAAATAGTGATATTTAAATGACGCTATTTGTGGACGATTCCTAACAATCCATGAGCCATAATTTTTCAGAGTTGCTCAATACTACTGCTAATTGCAAAAAAACGATCCGTGCTATCTGAACTAAAAACATGTTGTAAAATCGCCTTCGCATTTGCAATCGCCGAAAAGTTGATTGAATTAAATTGGTTGAGAATTGTGACCTGTAGGCTACGACTTACGGACAGACAATAACACAAACAGAAATACAGGCTAATCGCCGGTTTTTGTACGTGGATGATTCTTGGTCCATTTGACTGCTAATTGCAAGAAAGTTACTAAATAGAACATACCCAAAAACTGTAGAGCACATCTACATCGCATTTGTGAGCGCCTAAAAGTTGTTTGAACTTAATTAGTTTTAAAATGCGACCTGTAGCGTACAACAATGAAATGGGGGACAGACGGACGGACAAAACCATTTAATTAGATGCAGCTAATGCTCAGCATCTAATTCTTCGACCGTGGGCCTGAAGTAGATGCTGAGCTTACAGTGCATTGGTTTTGTCAATGGAAAGCAACGTTTATGCAGTAAGACTAGTATGAAACCCTCGCAGTTACAGCTGGTAAAAGTAGGCTACGTATGAGTTTCGGGAGCACAAATGGGAGGGGTAAAAGTGACACTGGTACGATTTGACTCAGTTTTAGCAACACCGGTTTGAGCTTGCTGGGTACGGACGGGAGGTGGCGATACATAAGGGCTTGGTCAGAATACCTCCAGTAGGAATTTTACTGGTACCAGTTGGCGGTGTACGAGTGGGCTTGGCAAGAATAACGCCGGTACGATTAAGTTAGAGTGGGCTTAGTAGGAATATCACTGATGCGAGTGGGCTACGCACGACTTTCTGAAATGTATGATCCCTTATTTTAAGTACCTTAGCTATTGCGTAAATGAGACATTTTAACACTGCACGTCATCATTTTGGAATAGAACCACCCAATTGAGTACTTTATAGGTATGTCCTTAAGGATTATTTACGTGACATTATTTATGCCCAACCCCTACATTCTCACTAGTACAAGAACATTACTGCAACAAGTAGGCTGTGGGTACTTGTTTTGGAATTTTAGGAACCCACCCTATCAGGGGTGGATCCAGGATTTGGTCATGGGTGGGTGCTAACAATGTTAAGCGGCCATCTTGGAAAATGGCTGCTCCTATCTCCACCATGTTAAAAAAGCTCCTCATGGAGGGGGCTAAAGCAATTTACCCCCCCCCCCTGGATCCGCCCTTGCACCCTATTGTTAGTGTCTTAATTATTTGAAATGTTCATTAAGTTAACAAGCTCAGCAACTGAAAAGTTGGATATGCAATGCCACAAATTATTTCACATGTGACGTTATATTTCCCATTTGGTCTAATTCCGCATTCATGCGCGCTTTTACATGCACTTCTAGTGTAACTACCAAACTACATTCTTATGTTCGTAATCCAACATAATGGGTTAATTTCCACTTTGTATTTAAATAAACAGATTTTTAGAGGTTGTCTTTTAAACATGTTATGGCCAGGTTCAATGGATCCTCGTGGGTACTGATAACATCCCATATTAAATACTGCCATTTACGAAATGGTTAAACGGATGACAGTAGGATTTCTAAAATGATTATATTTGGATAACATCATATATGGCCGATTCGGATCACCGGCGCAAAGATTACACTTCTATTTATGCTTGCACTTATGTATTTGGTTTTTCGTGGCTTGTATATAATGCATTGATTGGGCTCATTTTGAAATTTTAGATAAAATGAACGTCGCTAGCTAAAATATTGCTTTAAGATTTTTTGGGTAACCAAACCCTAGCTCAAGTGTTGAATTTTAAGCATAAACTGATGTAAGTCCAATAACTAAACGTGTGTAGAAGTAAGCTTAAACATCTTGAATGCAATGAACAGCTGCTGGGTAACTTGACAGATTTTTGGTTGTTAAACTAAAAGGCAGTTGCAAGTGCACTTATTTCAAACAAGACTTACATACAATGAGTGCAAATTTAATGACAACCGACTAGGTAGTTTTACGAGTTTTTGACGGCCACTAACTACCATGTTAACCACAATTCACAACCAAGGGAGTAAGTAGCAAAAAAACAAATTAAACCACGAACTAACTAACTACTGTGTTGTTGTGGAAGGCCAGTAACTACCATGTTAATCACAATTTGCAGCAGTGGGAGTTATGAACAAATAAAATCTAACTACTTTGATTGTGGACTGTCAATTACTATCAGAAGTAACATCTATTAGGCTCTTGACGGCCACAAACGATCATGTTAATCCCAATTCACAACGTTCAATTTTCCCTCGACAGGTGACTGGTGTTTTGTGTTGAACTAAATGCAGTAAGGCATTGCCTATAAATAATGCAGTCGGTAATGTTAGTGGGTCTGTGTCGTTTACACATAAGTTATGACGTCAGGGTGGGGCAGTCGTTAAAGTGGGATAATTTGGATGAAATATTTTGTGAATTATCCCTTAGTAAGAACCTATATTCGCCATGTAATACCACGTGTGAATTTCGCGTCGGGTTTAAAAAATATATACATATGTACTTTATGTATAACTTTCAATGGTTTTTCCTGCCGTTAAAGCTCAAGTTTGAAAATTTGATTCATTCAACTGCTAATTGCGGGCAAACTATAATTAGGATGATATCCAAAAACCATACTGCACCATTCCCTCGCATTTGCAAGTGTTTAAAAGTTGTTTGAATGAAATCGGTTTAGAATTGCGACCTGCAGAGAAGGCGCTACAGACACGCTGACAGGCGTACAGACAGACAGACGGACACCAAAACCATTTCAATAGATGCAGCTAAAGCTCAGTATCTAAAAACCAAGATCCCATGCTTTCTTTAAGTACATATTAAAGTGTGTAACTGCAGGGTGCGTCATATCTTTTTAAATAATTAAAAAATGCGACCAAAATTTTAAATCTTGTATCCATTCCAATGAGTATACCAGAGCTTATGATGCACCCTGCACTGCTTCCTCAACATAGCTGGAGAACAAAGACCAAGTCCAACTTTCTATATTTCTAGGCAGGTACAGGCAGGTACCTAACGGTACCGTATTTGGCTTTAGTTATGTAGGACCTCAGGGATGGTCCGTAGATGATGTCCCGCCAAATTATCATTTACTTACGACTGCCCCACTAAGAAGTCAAAACTTCACTGGACACATTAACCATGGAGTGTCACCAATACTCAACCAGCTCTAACGATGACATCATACAGAACGATCCCGACAGTGTTACCCATTTAAATATAATGTGGAAAATCACAAATGACATTACATGACGAACAGCTTCAGACCCTCAGTGCATCCATCATATACCGCAACCTGAGCCGCTAGTGCTGTTTTCATGCTACTCGCATGTAGTCAGGCATTTGCACTCGGTCATCACTCTTTCCGGTTGCTGTCATCATATTTTGGAACTCTTTTAGTAGAAGAAGCGGACCCGGTCTACCTAGACCACGCCAGACCCGCTTTCTTACTTCAGAACCGGCTCCAAAACCGCTCCCAGAGGTCAGAACCCGCTCATCAGCTTAGAACCGTCGCCAGACCAGCTTTCGCAGGTCATAACCGTCTCTGGACCGCTCTCATACCATTTCGGTTCCGGTCTCCTGGTACCAAGTGGATACTGCGTCCTTACACCGCAACCATTTCAGTTTCGGTCAACTGAGAGCAAGTTGATCTCGCCTCCTCATACCATATCCAATCTGGTCTCAAGTCTCTCAAACCTCATCTCAACCGCATCAAACCTGGTCACATTGTTCCATCCAGCCTAACCGATCATCTCTCAACCCGGTCAGGCTGCTCCAACCAACACGTTGTCTCCAGTTACCCCGATCATATTCACCTACCCCGGAACCAACTAAAACACTACCATCAATCCCCTACCTACATCTTCAAATCGAATTGGGAATAGCCAACCCCATTAACCTCTGTTCCCTTCCTCCACTATCCCTGCCTCTGAGAATGAGGAGGCCCGAGAGGAGATTACCAATAAGCAAATACCAGCAATCGGCCTCATATAACCGATCGCGTGTAGCCTTCTTATCGCTCACTCACTCCCAACCACAGAAATATCCCAAACCGAGTCCGATATAATTGGCTTATATATTGGTTCAATGTTAGCAACAGAGAAGGACCAGAGGAAAAGAAGCACACGTCCTCCTCGGTTGCTCACCAAAATCGAACACTGACATGTAATTAAAATAGGTTCGAATTTTAATAAAAAGTTGTTCGAAGGGATATTTAAAATTTTAATACTTTAATGACGCCATTTATGGACGACCCCTCACCATATATAAGCTATATACGTACGTGCGTAGCATGTAATTAAAATAGGTTTGAAAAAATTTTGTAATTGTATAAGGGTGTATTTAAAATATTATATTCGAATGACATAATTTATGGGCGACCTCTCACCACGATGTACAAGCCATATTTGTACCATATTGCCCTAACAGCAAAATAAGGCAGTTTGAATTTGAAAAACCTGCGTAAATTCTAATTTATAATCAATTTCTGTAATACAACCAAAAATTCAAAATTCAAATTATTGAATTTCCCGCCAAAACTTTAAATATTGTGTTAACTCAAGATTTCGACCAGTCACTCAATAAACTTACACTAAAATGATCATTAGAATGGTAACAATTAGGCAAAGGTAATGAACATGGTGTGCAAGCACGACCGTTATTAGTTTTTAAATGGTTTTGAAAAAACATAATTGCAAATTAAAAAAGTTAACGGATTTTTTTAAGTGATATATCAATTGAAAGCTCGTCAAAAATAAGCAGACACTATTTTTTTTTGTTTTTTGATTGTGGCCCATACAACACATTTTAGGCGAAATTAAAAAATTAAAAGACCGTTATCTTGAAAACGTTTTGTTATAATGAAAGCGCATTCCGTTATTTAAATTCTACTAGTGATTACCTTTCGAATAATATATGGCTCGATGAAAGTGGTCATATTGCAAAATTTTCAAAATTCCGGTAAATTAGATAGATAGATAGTAATTAAATTAGGTAGGAAATTTTTTTAAAGTTTCCTTCAATATTATTAGGGACTTTCAATGTTGTGTTTAATCATGTAATAATAATAATAAGAATAATAATAATTTATTCATTTTGTCGATTTGGCCGCAGCCCATACAACATTGTTTAGATATATACAAATAGAGATTTACACAATTCTATTAGTCCTTGGTTATAATGAATGATGTTAATATGATATGCATTTATTTTAGTGTTACCTAAAAAATTAATGATTTATGAATAGCAGACACAAATGCATGCATATAATTTTAAGAAAGTTACAAGTTAGTATTGCATGATAAAAAGTGTATAGTTTAGAATATTGAACTTTGGATGACGATCCAGCTCCACTTGGCTGGAAACTCTCGTGCAATACCGCTTTCTGTCAAGGTCATTTCCCTTTTTTGGTTATCAATTATTAATGTACAGAATATGGTATATCATACAAAAAGGCGTATAACAGATATGTAATTTAGTGAATTGGCCATTTTAAGAGTTGATACTTAGGTAAATTTACTGAGCAGAGCAGATTTTGGGGGCTGTTCTGAAGCACAAGCACTTAACAGAGCGAATTAGGCGGAGAGGGGGGGGGGCAATACTAAAGCACAAGCACTGGGCAAAGCAAATTACGGGGGCGATACTGAAGCACAAGCTCTGGGCAAAGCAAATTACGGGGGCGATACTGAAGCACAAGCTCTGGACAAATCAAATTACGGGGGCGATACTGAAGCACTGGGCAGAGCAAATTACGAGGGCAATACTGTAGCACAAGCTCTGGGCAAAGCAAATTACGGGGATGATACTGAAGCACTGGGCAGAGCAAATTACTAGGGCGATACCGAATTACTTCCCAACTCAAGCCCCACTTGATGATCTACTCATATATCTACATTTTCCAACACACCTCTAAATTAACTCTCTGCCAACCTCAACCTGGATTTTCTTTTATGTCAAAAGTGTAAAATACCTTGTTCTTCTTAAATTACTACTGACAAAAACTAAGTGCGTCCTCACATTATACAGCCCTAGTGAAACAATATTTTAGTCACTTCTAAACGTGACGCTACTTCTAATAATGTTTAAAATTTAAATTGACGAAAACTCAAAATAAAACCTAGTGTCTTATTAGTAATTAACTAGATTTAACTCTGACACAAAGATACTCAAACATTTAAAACGCTTAAATATTTTTAAAAAACCTGCCAAAATACTTTCAATAGTTAATTTTTAAAGCCATCTAGCGCTCATGGTAAGCGGTCATACTCTCAAAATCCTCGATGTGGTCTGAATTTATAAATCGAAATTTGACATGGATTTTGTAACATTAAAGTAAAAATGCATATAACATAAGGAGTGCAGGTGAATAAAGTTTAAGTGAAATCAGAAATAAAGAAATTATAAAGTGTAGAAGTTACCCAAAAAAAGGAGAAAACAGGAGCCCATGGAAACAAATAGGAAGAAACCATCAATAAGAGTCATACAACGTACATAAGGACTTCCAATAACCAGAAGAAAAATAACAGCTAAGTCATAATTTTGAAATTATACGACTAGGCTGAAGACTTACATGTAACCTATAATAAAAATTGGTCCCTGTGATACTAGCACTAAATATATTGTGAAACAGGATGACTGGAAAAGGACAAAAAGCTGGTACAAGTCCAGGCTCTACTCTTGACCCGTTAGAAGCAATAATGAATAAATTGGATAAACTGGATACCATGGAATCAAAAATTGACAAAATTACTAGAGATCTGCAGACTACAGTGACAAAAGCAGTAGCGTCAGCTTTAGCAGGAATTAACAATAAGTTAAAAGAATTTGAAAACATAATAAATTGAATATAAAACAGACTGAATTCAATCGACAAGAATATTGCAGCTGACAAGTCGTACATAGTACTTTATGGAATTGCAAACAAAGATCATCCCATGGAAATGGCTCATAAAGTAATAATGGAAACTATGGAGGTCGACGACGTCAATATACTAACTGCCAAAAGACTGAAAAGCAAGGACGAAAAGAAGTCGCCTGTACTGGTTCAACTTCCTAACACATTTGCAGCAATGGAAATTCTGAGTAAAAGTAAATATCTTATTGGATCAAAGTTCAGAGTGAGTGAAAACCTTAAAAAAAAGAACAAGTAAAACGGGAGTTGGTGATTCACGTTAAAAAACTAAAATGCCTTAACAATCGTGTGAAGATTAACGGTTTTAACAAGTGCATAGTTAATGACGAGCAGTTTATTTTGGAGGGAACTAAACTAAAGAAGTACGATCACTAGAAACCAAATTAATGAAAACTAGAACTCGATAGCTACAGAAAAAGTGATAACCTTTAAGAATCTTGAATTTTCTTAAGTTCCGATTTAACTATGATACAATAAATATCTAACTCTAACTTTTAACTATATATAACTTGTACCATGGAAAAACGAGATCATAGAACTAATCTAAACATTTGTCAATTAACTGCGGAAAGTTCTTTTAACGTTTAATTTTAACATACCCTAAATTTAATGAAAACTATATTCAACTTTGTAATCCTTAAATAATTAATATTTGATACAAAATAATATAAACCTAAATCCACGAAAATGTGTATGCACCTAGAAATCAACTTATGTTTAACGATGTAACCTCCAATTCTAACTTTAAAATTATCAATGTACAATTACTTAATTACTTAATTCTAATTGCAGAATATTACATTTGTAAAACTTTTTGCTAACTTTGTGTGATGGGTGTTTTCGCCTTCAGGCACAATAAAGTCAATCAATCAATCAATATTTAATTTTTACCCTTACACAATAGGCACGTATATCAAATAGAAAAAGCGATCATGTCTGTAAACGTCAATAAAAGTTCGTATATAATTATAATGTTGCATCTACTACTTAATTTAGTCCTGCTTTCTATTCACACTCCGTTATGTATAAACTATTTTTCTTGGCCCGTTCTTCTATTGTCTTTGCACTAATATGTTTTTTCTCGCGCTCTCGCTTAAAAAAGCTGTATTCTGTGTCCTTTATTGATTCTTTCTTACTTATTGTTTTTGTCCTTTTAATATACAGATACTCTGAATTAACATAAATCTCCTCTCCTTTTCCAGTTTAAATATATTAATATTACGATATTTTCAAAATATGTGTTATCTTTCTCCTGTTTACTTTTATCAGTAGTATCCCAAAAATATTCTCTGTTAATCCAATAACTACATTTGCCGTGTGTAATTGCCTCCTGCTTTCCCGTATTTACTTATGAATATTTCTAATTTATGCTTATACTTTCTTCACACATGACACAAACTCTTAACTTTAAACTTTTACCTCTTGACACATCTAACCTATATGCAATTCTTTCCAAATAAAACATTTCTTGTTCACGTAATTTTATTCACGTTTGCTTAAGTACTGAAACATTGTATATTTAATATTCGGTCTGCAAGTCGATCTATTTTCGTGACAATCTGCAGTTTCCTAACTTTCTTTCACTACTTGTATTCTCACCTTTCAAGTTTATTGATCTTATCAGCGACAAGCATAAGACTGGCTACTCTCTTTCCTTTTTTCCAGAATTAAAATCTAGTCTACACTTTCTAAATTATTGTAAAGTGTTCATATTCGTGATTTCTCTATTCATAAAAACTTAAGTTATTATTCGCTCGAAATATCCAATTCTCGCCTGGTTTTTTAAGGTTTCCAGTTTTCGTATTGTAATAACTGCAAGCTGCTACGTACGGTACTGCTTTCTATGGGCACTGCACTTACAATAAATTCCAATAGAAATCTGTACTCTGAGGCTCAAAGTCTTTTAAGGATTACCTCTTGTCAATGCTTGTCTCTGTCATTCAGTAATTCATTTCTTTTACTTTTGAACATTAAATTTCATATAATAGTATGCCTACAGTTTTAAATAAATGGCAGCCTTAACAACAATATTGGCAGTAATATGTAGCAATAATAATAAATTCTATCGTATCATTTTATGCTTTTCTACGATTAATGCAGTAAAATATGTTTCTGCCTATTTAAGTAATTTAGTTCGCTTTTTAAATACTGGACAATTTTATTTCTACCTGTTTAAATAATTTGGAACCCTTTTAAAATGCTTCATTGATTTTGACGAGCTATATATCATTTTAAAGCCCTTGAAAATTAAAAATCCGGAATTTTCTTCATTCACTTCCAGCCCACCTTTTATAGAAATTTGAGAAAGCCCATTTTTTTCTGAAACACCCAAAAACTGTTATAATATCAGCTGAACTCGAACAAAATTAGATTCTCCATTCTGCTAATTGTTGCCGTTCTAATGATGTATCACTTGTATGCACACTCTGAGTGGTCGAAATATCGACCGTTATAATTATTACTTCAAAATGATTTCCAAATCCAAACTGCCTATGACTAGGGCGCGCCAATCCCGAAATTCCAGATAAATCTGGAGAAGCAAATGACACTATGACTTGCCAATAAATTAGCTTCCTTATGGTTAGTTGAGCTTGTAAATGAAAGGAAAACCGGAAGAATCCAGAAAAAAAAATTCCGAAAAAACCCAAAACAATTTTTAATTCTACTCTTATTTGGTAACATTCAATACATTTTAAGACAGTTAATGTGTTATAAGCTTTTTAAAAGTTTAAAGTTTGCATGAGGGCAATTAACTTGGGTGCACACCACACATGTAATGTGCAATTTATTTGTAAAGTTATAATCAACAAAATTAGGACAGACTCTTCTGTTTATCCGAATAAATATATGATTCATATAATGTATAAGTACCACGATTATGGTAAAATAAATGTTATCCTCAATATTGAACTGGGTTGTTTGGTCATTCTAAGTCTAGAAAAATCTAAAATGGATTTTAGAAAGACAATATCAGGACAGGAAGTATCTGGAAATTTGAAATGCCAAAATCTGGTAAAAAGTAAAAAATCCGGAATCCGGTTTGATCGTGGGTGGGAAATGTCCGTTTACCGAATTTTATCTGTTGAGTAGTGCTGATGAACCTTGAAAATTGGGGTTAAATATCCTTCATGACGGTTGGTTATTTTGTCAGCATGAGGGACCAATTGAATTGACAGTATAATACTATGGCATGAAAATTCCTGACACGCTAAACAATCCACCTCCCATCATTAACCATTGTGTAAACCTCAGTTGTAAGTAAATGTACATGTGTGCATGTATACATGGAAATGCCTATATCATAAACCAATTTGGGGACGGACAGAAATGGTGCACCTCAAAATGACATTCTGGAAACACCCACATTATCACCCTCGTAGTAACGCATTGCTTAAACTATTATGTTTAACATGGAGTGTCATGTTTTTCCAAAGTAACCTACCCGCAATATTGAAGACGCCATTTGTGTCCGGTCCCATAAGGTAACAGTAATAGGAGTCAATTTGAAGTTCCCGCAAAAATCTTGTCGAAACCAAAAATTCGGTTTTTAGACCGGTGACTCAATGAGTATGGGTTCAAATAATACGTCATTCGAACGGCAATAATTAGCAAAATATAACTGCGTTTGAGTTTGAGTTCAGCGAGATACTTCAACAGTTTCCAGAATTTTAATACAAAACCAGGTTTTTTTTCGATAATTTAAAAAAAAGTTTGAAACGTCCCTCTAAAAAGTGTTGTATGGGCCCAAAGTTGCAATTGAAACCCCCAATGTCTCTATTTTTTCAACAGCTTTAAAATAATACGTCCAAATCAGCCCTGAAAAATCAGCCCCGAAAAATTTCAACAATATTCCAAATTATGTAAATAGGTAGAAATAAATTTAAATATAATTATTATCTTTAGTTATTGTATATTTAAAGCTTAATTTGTATGAAAAAAATATAGTTACAACAATACACAATACAAGCAATAATAACTATTTTAGTTATTACGCTTCCATTGCAGATCTAATACTTGTATTATTTAAATACCGATACCGATCTGCGTGTATACAGCAAAGGGAATACATTTTTGTTTATTTTTAGCAAATTTTACATTTATAAATATTATACTAGAAGTATAATGTACCTTGGTTCCGTATGTAGCTAGGGGTTACGCATGAAGGCGCACTTGCATCTGCCAGCTCCTTGCCTGTATGCATCCACATGCCCCAGCGTCGCCCATGCCTGACGCTCTTTTATACTCGTGTTGGCTTAACCGTTGCCGCCGTTAGCTCTCATTTACTGACTTTGTATCTTTTAATTGTTTTTTATTTTTCCATTTCTCACTCTGCTGGAGACGGTTTCCGCTGTCGTTGTCGTCACCGCCACCTTACCCATGCATCTGCATGCATGCTCGCAGAACATTGTCTCTCATTCAGTTGACTATGTACTCGTGCATCTTGTATCATGTTGGCGCATATTCGTCTATGTATACGATTATATTTGCATACACTATACTCATTTTACATAATCATATTATTAATATTATTATTGGGGGTTTTTATTATCAGTTTCCGATTTCAAAGTACATACACAAATAATACAAGGTTGCTACATTATTTACGAAAGAAGTACAATGCTTAAATTACAGATTATTATAGATTGATTCAATTCAATAATTTGCTTAATTAGTTGAACATGAAGTCA